>APFE030293034.1:0-36850 GCA_000404065.3 Pinus taeda | reverse complement strand
CCTGCTCTCTGTCTCTCTTCTTTCCTTTTTCCACTTTTTGTGGAGTCTGGAGTACTGAAGTCTCCACTGTCTTCTCTTGCCCTGATGGTATGTTCTGTTGGGCTTGTTGCTCAGTAGGTGCTGGGGTCTCAGCCATTTGTTCTTGCTGCATAGGATGCCCCTCTTCTTGAGGCTCTTCTTGCTATTTTTCTTGCTCTTCCTATTGCTGGTCTGGTTGCTGGTCTAGTTGCTGCTCTACCTCCTTATCTATCTGCTGCTCTATTTGTTACTGTGCTCTAGGAGGTGATTGTTCCTGCTCCACCTCTTTGCCCTTGCCTTTACTTGTTTCTTGTTGGGAAAGTCCGGCTACTTGTTGCTGGGTTGTGGATGATGAGGCAGCTGCTCCAATTTGCCTTTGATATGCAGAAGAAACCTGCCCACAAGATTCCAAGTCAGCCTCTTTCTCAAGTTTTCTTGTTTCTCTCCTTAGCGTTTCTTCTTGACCAATTGGCTCTTCTAAGGTGCCTTCCTTCCAGCTTAGGGTATTGGCATACTTCTCAACATGGGAGGGTTTCACATGAACATAGCCCCCTAATTTATACTTTATTCTCCTAAGGGAAATGAAGTGATTGGGGTCATAAGGCACCCACTTAAAACTGGTTTGAAGTCTGAGGGTCTCTAGGATCCTATCAGCTTCCTTCCATCCTTCCTCCTTCTTATTGTACAAGAAGGGGCCCAACTGATTATTTACCTTCAGTTGCACCTTCTTGTTTTTGCCTTGGAAATGGAGAAAGTCAGCATTTCTAAACTGCCTGAAATACTCTAGGGCAAAGAGTCTCATGGGGACATATTTTGGCAGCCTATAAGGATTTAGCTCACAGCCATATACTCTGATTACTGTATGGTGTTGGTAAAAGTAGCAATCACCGATGTTGTATGCCTTTGAGAGCTGAAGGATTCTCTGCATTTCTTCTGTCAATATTGGGGGAGGGGCACCCAACAACAAAGTCATAGCTGGATGAATGAATAGATCAATAAATTCACAATAGGTGTATGGTGAATAAGGCAGAAGATGACAGACTGCAGTCCAAAACACAACCGACCTAGGGCGCCCCTGGTTGTCTAGCTTCTTCAGAGGGATAGGGAAGGCATCGGGCTGATAGAATAAGAATAGATGATAGATGTACCTGGTGTATTTAAACACCTTCTCCCTCTCCAGATTCATAAATTGCTCATGAATCTTATTGGCAATGTAAGTGGAAAAGTCATAATGCACAGCAAGAGGCATCCCTGGGGAGAAAATGGACATCATTGCTATGATGGTTTCGTCCACATCCTCATATGTCCCATAACCCAAGATGTAACTGATCAAATCCACAATCATTTTCCCCAGCTCATTGAGATATGGATATGGTATGGGAAGGGAAGCAGTCATAGATTGATATTCAGGCTGAAAAAACAACTGGTTAACCCTGGAAATCTGATCCTTGGACAAGCTGCCCCCTTTTGTTATCAGGTCCTAGAGGGAGAGAGGAGTAAGGGGCTTTGTAGTATGAAAGTGCAGCATTTCATTGATAGTCTCAGGGGTGATTTGGAATAGTACTGAGCCTGAGGGGCTGAGGACAGCTCTTTGGCCGGGATCATAATTTGACATGCATTGTTTGATCAAGTCTGGTAGCACATTAACTTGAGGGAGGTTGTAGATGAGTATGTGGGAATCCCAAATTCCCAAGGTGTCAGTCCCACTGAGATGTTGGGCCTTGAATTCATTCATCAGCTGAATATTGAACTTAGCTGTCATGGGCATTGAGTCTAACATCTAGTAATCTTTGTCACCTAGGGCTTTCCACTCTAGCTCTCTATGTGGGGCATTGAGAGGTTGAATATTTAGGACTATTGGTGGCGTCTCCATGGCTAAGTAGTGGTTATGACTTAGTGTTGAACTGGTTTCAGCGGGCAGGAAACCACAAAGGGTTAATTTTACAGAAGCAACAGGGTAATGAGGTGTGACAATAGGCTGAATGCTTAGCAATAGTAATTTTGATAATTTGCAGGAGTAGCCAACTTAGTTTTCCTTGGTGAATTATGTTGTTTTAGGTTTACAGTCCACGAATGCGCGAACAGAATGGGAATCCGGGGAAGGGTAGATATATATAGGTTCAACAGGTGAATTTGGACCCTGCAACTGTGGGGAATGCTATTTTATTCGGGAATTAACGGAAAAAAACAGGTTTGTTTCACTCTTATGAGTTCAGTTTAAGAGAAACATGGACATAACTTAACTCTGAAAGGATGCACTGGGTAAATACCTGGTGAATTGCCGGTAATGGTGACAAGTGCACGTGGGTTGTAGGTGGCAGCGCTCTTCAGGATGATTTCAGTAGGTTGGCGGCAGTGGACGTAATTCTCATGCAGAAGAGAGTTGGTTCTTTCAGTGAGAAAAATGAGAAAAACGCGAAAAAAACGGCTAAATATGGACTTTTGGCTCATTGGCGCGCTTTTTGGATGACGTCAGCATGACGTCATCAAGTGGGGTCAGGGTCGGGTGACGTCAGCATGACGTCATCGGGTGATGTGGCAGTCTGTGAGTGGTCCACATGGATTGCATAGGTGGCGGCCACATTGGAGCTCGGGCGGTCGGGGATGCTGACAGGGCGCCAAGCGGACGTGACGTGGGCGGGTCGTGGCGCTGGCGTGGGCAGGCGGTTTAACAAAGCGGTAAGCGGGTTTTCTCGGAGCGCCCTCTATACGGTCGCGGTTTTGTCAGAGGGCACTCCGAGAGAGTCTAGGGGGTGACGCGTGGCGGAGGCCTGACGTCACCCTCTGACAGTTTCTCCAAGCGTATCCTTCGGATGCTGATGCCTGTCTGATGCGATGCAGGCCGTCGGATGGGAGGGCCCAGATCCGACGGTTGACGGAGCGATAAGTTGCGCGGGCGATATTTGAGGTGGGGAGAATTAAATATTATTTTCTTTCGAAAATCGCGCTCGGTGGAAACTTTGGAAACGTGGGTTTTCCGGGTTTTTTTCAGCATATGCGGGTTAATTGGGTTTTGCAAAGGTTTATAGTCAAAAGCGGGTTTAAGGCTATTAACCCGAGCAAATCTCGGATTAATCCCTAGGATTAATTTTTGGCGCTCTGTGGGTTGCGCTCAAATGTTTTTCAGCGCATGAAAACCTTCAAAATCACAGCTAGAGCTATAATGCTCGGGGGCGGGGATACTTAGATTTTTTGGTGTTTTTTTGCAATTTTTACATAGTAATAGGGGAATAGGGGTATGGGGAGTTACATAGTAATAATTTAGTAGTTAATATGAATGAAAGAGGTGGATGGGGGTGGAATACTGAGTCTGTATGAAACTGACTTAGTCCTTCAGGAAGTAGATCAAAATGAAAAGAATTTTGCACAAGGAATATAGCTATTAAAGAAGCTAGAGCCAACAAATACTTGGATCTTCTTTGTGAAGTTGGGTGGCATAGGAATGTTAGTTATGAAGGAGATGGGGAAAACTGGAAGTTAGATATACTTCATTTGTTGCAACACTGCTGTGAATCAGAACATCTGCACTGGCATCCTGTTTTTGCCTTTCCTTTAGGTCAGTGAAATTTCACAGACCATGCTTTCTGCAACCCCATCTACCTACCCACTCTATTTCCTAGCATTTTTTGTTACTCCAAGGAGGGTGCACTTAGACTTGCAAACCCTTTTGTGCCTTTTCTTTATCTTTGGATTTATTTTGATTTTCTATCTCATGCTACCCTTATTGCTTCCAAGGCCCTAGATTAAGCAGTTGGGAACCTTCTTTCACTACCTATCTACTTTACCTGCCAAGATTGAGCTGTTTGGACAGGTTCCTTTCTCTAATATATAACAAAATTGAAACATGGCGCGACCCAGCTTAGGCTGTTGGATCACCCATCGAGAAGTAGGGCAGCATTAACCAAACAAGTATATTTCTTCCACAAGAATATGAGATCTTTGCATCACCAAAGTAGATCATATTGGTACTTCCCTTGCCAATCATGAAAAATGAAACCTATTGGTATAGGTAGCTAACAGTGGCTCCAATTGGGGATGGTTTTTCTTTGAAAGACCAAGAACAGCAGGTCAGAATGCCTTGGCCCTTGACTGCTCCTATCAAAAACTTGAAAACTTTCTCTTTGTACTTCAAAACTGGAGATTTTCATCTATGTGGAATTTCTAGAATATAAAGCCTCTTTTATGCTTATTTGCAACAATCTTTGAACTGAACTATTAATATGCTGAAAGGAAATATATACAACTGATTATGTACATGAGTAAAGACCCTGCTATATGCATGGAAAGTAGTCAAAACAATGTTTCAACATCCTGCCATTGACACGACCTTCATTTAAGTCAGTTTCATCCAAATTTTTTAGGAAGTAGGTATTTTTTCCTTGGACTACTTGGATAATAAATGGTCCTCTCCAAAGAGAATCAAACTTTCCATGTTTCCCTTTATCTTCCCTTCTTGAGTCCCACTTGAGGACTTTGTCACCTGTGCTGAAGTCTTCAGCTTTAGTCTTTCTATCAAAAGCTTTCTTTAACTTTTCTTGGAGAATTTGTACTCTGCTGTAAACTTGGTCCCTAGTTTGTTGCAAACATATTATTTGATTGACCCTTCTTTGCATGTCATTTGGCTCAGCTTGACTTTCTTGAAGTAGTTTCATAACAGGAACCCCTAGTGGTGAAGGAAATTTGGCTTCCAATCCATAGACTAACTCATACGGGCTGACGCCAATGGATCTCTTGGTGGTTAGTCTATCTGCCCATAGGGCATTTACAAGTTTCTTATGCCAATTTTTCTTATTTTCTTCCAACACCTTCTTGATGATGTTTATCAAGCTTTTATTTGATGACTCAGCTAGGCCATTTCCTTGAGGGTATTAGGCAGTGGAATGACCCAAAGTAATATGAAATTTGTGGCAAAAATTCACCATTTTCTTGGATTTGAAGGCAGCATCGTTGTCTGTTATTATCTTGTTGGGACAACCAAACCTAGACAATATGTTGTTCTCCAAAAACTGAATGATTACTGAATCATTTTCCTATCTACAAGGGATGGCCTCAATCCATTTGGTGAAGTAGTCTGTGGCTGTGAGGATCCATCTGTGCTGGCCTAAGGATGAGGGATGGATTTCCCCAATGAAATCCAAACCCCATTGCTGAAAAGGTCTTTCTGTTGCAATAGGCCTCAAAGGGAGTGGCAGTAACTTTCTCTTTCCCTCAAATATTTGACACTTATGACATGAAGTGGTTAAAATTTTTACATCAGGGAACAGAGTGGGCCAATAGTAACCAGCCCGTAGTATTTTATCCATAGTGGACTTCCAATACAAATGTCCAACACAATCACCTGCATGAAATTCCTTTATGGCTTTGTTAGCCTCATCTTCAATTAAGTAGTTTAGCAATATACCCTCATGGTTTTTCCAAAGCAAATTGCCATCTATGACACAAAATCTTGAGGCTTTCATTTTTAAGAACCTACATTTAGTTCTAGACAATCCTGGGGGAGCACACAGGTTTTGCAATATATAACAGATGTCAGAATACCACAGGGATTGTTCAAAGGCTAGATTGATCTTTGGAGTCGCCAGCTCCGGTTCATTGTCCAGTTGGTTGATGTCCAAGGCTTGGAAATTTGTTTCAGACATTAATTTAGCCAAACCTTGCCCTTTTATCAGCTTTGTAGGTTTTATTTCACTGTCAAATTCTAAGATGTTGGCAATCCATTTTCCTCTTCTGCCCTCCAAATTCTCTTGGGTGAGTATATCTTTGACAATGGGACTTGGTACATAAGCTATAACATGGGAGTGTAGGATATAGATTCTAAAGTCTTTGATGGCTTTGACCAAGGCATATGCTTGCTTTTCCATGACCTGGTATTTTAGGGAAGCATCTCTGAGAGCTCTACTAAAGAATGCAATAGGTCTCTCATTTCCTTGGTCATCTTTCTGTAATAATACAACAGCAATAGTATGCTAGGAAGAAAAAGAGAAAATGATAAACTCTTTATCAAATTGAGGATTTGTTAAGACTGGGGTTTGGGTAAGGGCCAGCTTTATTCCTTCAAAAGCTTGATTTGCTTCTACTGTCCATTTCACTTTTGAATCCTTTTTTAGCATGTTATTTAGTAGTTTGCTTAATTTAGCCAGATTTGGGATGAATCTCCTGAGGAAGTTGATCTTCCCCAAGAATGCTTGCAATTCTTTGATATTTCTAGGGTGAGGCATTTGCAAGATGGCCTGTATTCTGTCTAGGTCAATCCTAATGCCATCCTTTGAAATGATATGGCCTAACAGCTTCCCTTCTTCCAATTCAAACAGGGATTTCTTGGGATTTAAGGAAATTCCATATTTCCTGCAAGTTGTGAATATTTGCTTTAGATGTTTCAAATGTTCTTGGTCTGACTTTGAGAAAGGTGTGAGGTCGTCTAAGTAAATGACAAGGAAATCACGGATCTCTTTGGAAAAGGCAATATCCATTGCCCTTTGGAAGGTAGCTCCTGCATTTTTCAACCCAAAAGGCATTTTGACATATTTGAAGGTTCCCTATGGGGTTGTAAATGTTGTTTTGTCCTGATCATCAGGGTGAACTAGAATCTGGTTGAAGCTTGAGAATCCATCAAGTAAGGAAATTCTTGATGCCCTTACCACTCTTTGTAGGATGTGATCCATCTTGGGCAAGGGGTAATTATCTTTTAGGGATACTTGATTCAAGTTCCTAAGATCAACACAAAGCCTGATTTCACCAGTTTTCTTTCTTGTAGGGACCAAATTTGAAATCCATTCTGAGAATCTGATTGGTGCTATTATGCCTGCTTTAAACATTTTTTGCACCTCTTTTTCAATTGAGGGGAGAAGCATGGGATTGATACTCCTCAATTTCTGTTTAAAAGGTTTCTGATTCGGCTTAAGAGGGATTGTATGTTGAATGATAGAGGTATCATAGGATTTCAAATCCTCATAACTCCATGCAAAGACATCTTGGAATTCCTTAAAGAGGTCAATGTATTTAAGCTTTTGATCAGGTGGTAAAGATGCAGACAATTTGATTATATTAGGATTTTCAACAGTTCCAATGTTGCATTCTTCAATAACAACATTAAGGGGCTGCAATTTTGGCTTTCTAGGGACATCATTTGAGTAAAAAATGTCCTCCAATGGAGCTAGGCCTGTTGGAAGGAAATTGTCTTTCCATTGTATAACTTCAGCTTCAGTATGAGCTAGTTCCTGAAAATGAACTTGTTCAAGTTCTTGTATATCCTCCTGGTCAAAGTTTGTTGGACAAAGCATTTGATTTTCTGTTTTAAGTGAGATATTGGTATGGTGTTGTTCACCTGGTTTTTGTGAATCACTTGCAGTCTCTGTATCAATGTTTAGTCCTGCGAATTCTTGCTGCAGAGTCAAGAAATTGTTTATTTGTTTGTCATCCTCAAACACTTGCCAATCCTTGACATTGTTTGGGACAAAAGGTTTGTGTTTTACCTCAGCTGCAAAGCAATGCTGGGTTTCAAAAGGTAGCTTGCAAGTGCTTGCAAATGTGGCCAGAATATGAGCATGAAGGTTATGGGTTCTAGGAATTTTGGTTATTTGGAATTCAGTGAAGGAATTCAGGATTTCGGTAGTAGCAAACCTATAAGATCTCAGTATTTTGTCATTAGTGACAAAGTTTCCTTTTACTTGTTGGATGATTAGGTCAGAGTCTCCTAGGATTGAAAATTTTATGGCCTGTAAGGATTTTACTAGCTTAAGGCCTAGTAAGAGGGCTTCATATTCTGCCATATTGTTGGTGCACTTGAAGTTTAACCTATAGGCTCGGCCCTCTGCATGATTGTTTTGTTTGTTATGTATCCAAACCCCTGCCCCTGCCCCAAATTTGTTGACTGATCCATCAAATTCAAGAAACCATAGGATTTCTTGACTAAGGGAAGCATTCTCAACTATTGTGGGACTTGGCATCAACAATTTGAGGTCTTGGCTTGCATTTGGTTTGTCTTTTTGAACATTTTTATCTGTTGACTCATCAACCAATGTTTCTAGATTAGGAGTTTTCTCATTTATATGCTGATCTTGTTTGATTGACTGGATTTCTTCATCATTTGTGGGACCTGTATTGTCATTAAAGAGAATATAGGAGTCTATGTCAGAATGAACAGCATATATGGGAAAGTTTTGAGGCTTTTCTTCATTGCTGACCATGTATTTCATTAGTGACTCTCTATATCGCCTCTTGGGTTGACCAAAGACTGAAATTGTGGCATATGACATGTCTAATTGTAGGGAGCCTTGGAGTTTAGCCCCCCACGATCTTAATAACAGCATTCCATATTTGGGTGGGATGTCAGCAACTACCACATCCATTAGGATTGTTTTATTTGGGTACTGGACTAGTGACACACAAAGGTCTTTTATTAAGCCTAAACATTTTACTTGGCTGGAGTCAAATGAAAATAGGTCCTTATAAGGTCTTTTAATGTCTAGGTTGAGCCTCTCCATTACTGATTTAGGCATAAGGTTGTGAGAGGCACCTGAATCAAACATTGCATTATGTAGTATCTTATCATGAACATGCAAGCTGACATAGAATGGTAAAATCCCTATGACTGCTGTCTTTCCATCAACCTCTGAGCCGAAAAGTAATTCTGGGGTATCATCTAACACATTGACATTATCCTTATTACGAGTTAGTTGAAGAGATTTCTTGATTTGTTGTTTGTAAATGTCATGCTTGGCTAATTCTGAAAGAGGGATAGCTATTTTCAATTTGCCAATTTCCGCTTCTAGGTCAAATGGTCTTTTAGTTTGGATCTTGGTATTGTGGGTGACAGCCTTTTCCTTGTCTATTGAGTTTTCCTCTTGATTTTTGTCTTGATCATGAGACTTATCCCTTTTACTCATCTCTTGAGGAGCCCTATTTGGATTAGGCTGTAAAGGTGGTGTAGCCATTGGCTTTTGTTTTGAGGGAAGTAATTCAGTTATTTCTTCAACGGTTATTTCATTTGTAACTGAATCAGTTTTGTCCTGTGGTTCTGTAACTATGGCTTTTTCACGCTGCAGGCTATCTCTTGCTTTTTCAGGATGTGTTACGTTTATGGTTCTGCTTCTTAGCTTGTATTGCTTGTGAACTTCATACACGGCTGTGTCATAGCCTTGTTTAAAGTCAAAGGACTCACCTGACCTGGTTTGGAATAGTTTAATGTCATCCTCCTGATGATCTTCATGACTCAGGAAAACTTGTTGCTCATCATTTAGGCCCATTAGGTTAATGTGGGTGTCATCTGCTTGCTCACTTGAAGTGGATGCTTCAGTATAGTTTTCCTGGAAGGGAGGTCTTATCTCTGGATCAGAACTGGACTTGCTAATGTTTGGGTTTTGATTTCTTCTAAAATTTGGGTTCCTGACAGGGTTACTTTGAGGTGCTTCCCATGATGACTTTCTCTCCACAGATTCCACTCTGTCACCCATCCTTTTCATGCCAGTGAGTATTGCATCCACTTTCTGATCAAAGGCTGAGGGTTCCTCTTTGAAGGTGACTCTTTTTTCCAATCTTGCCCTGTTCCTCTTGGCAATAAGGTTAGCCTCAACTGTGACAACAACCTTTTGTGCATCTTCAAGGGTTTCAGGGGCTCTTTCCTTCAATTGATATGCCATGTCAGGGTAAAAAACATCAGGGAATTTGTATAGTGCTAAATCAGGGGGAGGTCTTAAATTCTTGGGTATTGCATTGTATACATTATTGAATCTTGCACAATACTCCAAAACAGTCTCTTGAGGACCTCGTTTGATTGTATCATATTCACCCAGTATGTGCAAGGGATCTTTCTTCTTTTCCCATCTATTAGTAAATGCATGGTAAAGCTCATCCGGAGTTGTTATGGTATTACCAGTGAGTGACCTGAACCAGGTTCGTACATCCCCTGTGAGGCTCTTAACAAAAATTCTCATCCTTACATTCTCATCATCAATTTCATAGTTTTCAAAATGATCTTGCATCCTTCTAGCATGCTGAATGGCAGTGAAAGGGCCAGTGGAGTCAAAGTATGAGATTTTGGATTAGTAGCCATGAGGTAGAGCTGCAACATTAGCAGGTAACTGCAGGGGTGCATATCTATTAGCCATATTTGCAGGGTTTATAGGGTTAACCAGGACAACAGGGACTACTGGGATAGTGGGGGTACTAGGTATGACAGAGACTGTAGTGTGGGTCAAGGGAACATGTGAAGTGGATGAAGGTGTAAAAGGAGGGCTTTGAGATGTAGATGGTGAACTCGGGCAACCAGGGGTAGACCGGAATAACACCTTGATTGGAGTGAGAACGGGGTTAAGGTGGACTGTCTCAGGGCTCAAGTCAGAAGGATTCTCCTGTTTTTTCTGCTTCCTAATGTTTTTATGGACTATGATAGGATTTTCAAAAACAGTTGGTGGGTTAGGGTCAGGATTGGACCTTCTATACCGCTGATTCTTCTTGGGAGCCAGCTTCTGGGTTGTTTTTTGAGTATTTTTTTAGAGTTTTCCTGTATCTGTAAGGACTGGATAAGATTTTGAAATAGTTGTGTATGTCCTAAAGTTGGTATGAAGATAGGGTGAAGCAGCTTTAATGTTTAAACTTGTTAATGTAAAACAGAAGCAATTTTGAAGGCTTCCTGGCTAGCTCTCAGGCTTCACCTGTAACTTTAGGGAATATAAAGTATTTGGAAAATCCTAAGGTTCTCCCGAGTGGAGTCAGCATTTATGTTAACACCCAAGTTGTTCCCTATGACTCCCAAGGGAATATGGTCGGGGTAACCACTAACCAACCTTTGGATTATAGATCCTAGCCTATCTATAATCAGAGATGGTTGTCTCTTTAAGTTTCAGCTATGCTTTGTGAGTATCTTGGGCTAGTTTAAAGTTTCAGTTTCCTGTTTGAGACTTTGGTTCATGAAATTTTGTTGTAAGAAAGGCATGAAGAGTTCAGAAGATGCTAATCCATTGGGCATGTGGAGTCAGAAAAATGAGATAGTTCTGGTGTCCGTGATGGAGAAAGTTTTACTGCGGGGCTAGATGGCTATTATTAATATAATTTCCAATTTAGTGAGTGAAACAATGAGATATGAAGTTACCAACAGTGTGGCATGAATTTGAACGAAAATCCCTACTTAGTAGCATAAATGAATTACCAAATAGTGACTGTGAGGTATTCAGAGCTTATTGGAGCAATCAAGAATTCCAATTTAAACAGCTGAAAGTTGTGAAAACATTTATAATGAAATTAGATTGAGATCAGGGTGTCTCCATGGAAAAATCCTGAGCTATTCTTTTTCTTTCTTTCCTAGATTCAGAACAATATGTGAGAGGAATGAGTTTAAGCAAATAACAAAAAAATTAATAGAGATAGAGAAACACTTATTATATCAAATCATAGCACTAGAATCTTGTAACATTCAATGGTTCCAATCACAGAAAACACCAGTAAGACTCAGTTCCTGTAAACTCCAATCTTTATTAATCACATCCTTCTGAAATTTACAGCCGAGTCCTCAGTTCTTCATAAGAGAAACAACCAGAAAACAATAATCACCAACCCCTTGGCAGTGCATGTGAGGGGGTATATATACAATAGGTCTTAGAAAATATCTCAATGCTGAGTCATTTGATACATTAACTTTGCTCACCAACTTTTACCAATATCAGATAGGAAAGTTATTGCTAGTCTGAGTGTAAGATAAATGGTCTTTAATGCTGTGAGGCTTCTTCTTGACCTTTGGAAGAGAGTGAGTCGGTTGACGTTTCTGCTTTAATGACTGATGTGAATGATATGTCTTTATGCTCTGTCATGCTGAAGCTTTTTCTCGACCCTGCTACCTGTAGCTGTCTTTGTTTTTCTTGGTGGCTGAATCTTCATGCTGAGGTGCCTCATTCCACCTTTCTGTCATAGTATGTGTATCACACTTTCTGAAGGTGATGATTTATATATTTTGATGACAAAATTCAGATGAAGCCTCTCGTTTATAATAATAATTGTATCATGGAGGCCCACCAATCCTGCGTAGGCAATTGATTCCTCAAAATTGTATCCATGGTCTCATCTGCCTCTGTGTACTTGTAGAAATTTGGAGGCATTTCAAACAGATGGTTAATCTCATTCATAATAAAGAATAGATTTTCTATTCTGTCATAGAGACTTTGACCAGATGCTGGCCCTGTATCCTGGGAGCTACTTGATCCTTTGCTGATCTGATTTGCAGGAAATGTGTTCACCCTCTTAGCATAAACTCATGTGATAGAAGTTTTCCTGCACTGTTGAGTAAGCTGGGGAGACCTCTGCCCTGTAATGCAGCAAACTTATCCATGAACCTGTTTACCTCTGCTTTCATATCTTGGCTCCTTCTGTCCAATGTCTGTACCAAGGTTTTCAGTGTGAGGACCCTCTTAACTAGCTAGATAGTCTCTATCCTGCTAGTGATCCCAATTGCTGCCAGTTGAGGGCCTGTCCTATTATTGAGCACATTGATCAATCTATTGGCTACCTCAGGCATACTGCCTAGAGATGCCCTTGCTCTATGCACTTCCCTTTGTGCTTTACCTATGAGCTCCATTTGCTCATGAATGGTTTCAATATATTTCCATTGGTCCGTTATTGATTGACCAATGTGGGTCCACAAAACTCTTCTGATCTCACCCACCACTTTGTCAAGGGTGAGCTCCTTTTCCAGCTCTTTGATTCTTTCCTTGAGAGTTTTTATTTCTATCCCTTTCTAAGCCACATTCTGCTTTGATTTATCATATTTTTCATTTAATTTGGCCAACTCATTCTTGGCTCCATTTAGTTTTGTCATCTGGGCCTCTAGGGCTTGGACCTCATTTAACAATTTATGCATGTCCAAGCTTGGAGCTTGCTCTGTAGAGGCTGCTTCTTTTGATGTTGACAGTGCTGCTGCTGATGTGGACGGTGCTGCTACTGATGTGGACAGTGCTTTGGTGCTTCTGTGTGAGGAGGAGTGGTCTTTGGAGGCTCCTCAAGGTTAATAACCTGTGGAGGGGGCTGAGAAGTCTGACCTCCCTCTTTCTGCTGTAGGGCTGCCTGTAGTGCAGCCTCAGTGTCCTCCAACCTCCCTTCTATCTGCACAAGTTGTTTGTGTAGTGCTACCAGCAATGTAGCTATTTATTGTTCTTGCTTCTGCTGAGCAACCTCATCTGTTTGGGGATGAATGGTTGTTGGGAGCTTTAGTTTATTTCTTAGGGCTGCCAGGTCTGCATCCCTCATCTTCAACAGTGATTGTATTGCTTTGGGATCCTTGGGGTCATGCCCCAGCTCTATAATTATGTCTTCCAAAGACTTGATTTTGTTGTCTTTGACCAAGGAAGATGCCTTTTCCAACTCTAGTTGGGCAGCTGTATTATTTAGGCTGTTCTCCAGCCTTTTTGCCAACATTGTCTTGTCTGCCAACGTTACATAGACCATTTCACCCGTTTGCTTATGGAGTTCTATTTGGTCCATGGGGTGAATGTCTTTTGCAAGAACCTCCAGGTTGGTTCTTATGTAGTCTGCAGCTGACTGTGGTTGCACCGTGGTGGGCCTGAAATGACTCATGGTCATTTTTCCTTCTGTAATGTCATAGGCTACCATGAGCCTCTGCTGATTTGTGGGGGCCATCTTCAACAACTGATTGTAGATTTGGAGCCTGAGTGGCTCATTTTAGATGATGTCATCAGGTGGGGTCAGGGTCGGGTGAAGTCAGCATGATGTCATCGGGTGACGTGGCAGTCTGTGAGTGGTCCACGGGGATTGCACAGGTGGCGGCCATGTCGGAGCTCGGGCGGTCGGGGATGCTGACAGGGCGCCAAGCGGACGTGACGTGGCAGTCTGTGAGTGGTCCACGGGGATTGCACAGGTGGCGGCCATGTCGGAGCTCGGGCGGTCGGGGATGCTGACAGGGCGCCAAGCGGACGTGACGTGGGCGAGTCGTGGCGCTGGCGTGGGTAGGCAGTTTAACAAAGCGGTAAGCGGGTTTTCTCGGAGCGCCCTCTATATGGTCGCAGTTTTGTCAGAGGGCGCTCCGAGAGAGTCTAGGGGGTGACGCGTGGCGGAGGCCTGACGTCATCCTCTGACAGTTTCTCGGAAGGTATCCTTCGGACGCTGATGCCCGTCCGATGCGATGTGGGCCGTCGGATGGGAGGGCCCAGATCCGACGGTTGACAGAGCGATGAGGTGCGCAGGCGATAGTTGAGGTGGGGAGAATTAAATATTATTTTCTTTCGAAAATCGCACTCGGCGGAAACTTTGGAAAAGTGGGTTTTCCGGGTTGTTTTCAGCATTTGCGGGTTAAATGGGTTTTGCAAAGGTTTATAATTAAAGCGGGTTTTAAGGCTATTAACCCGAGCAAATCTCATATTAATCCCTAGGATTAATTTTTGGTGCTCTGTGGGTTGCGCTCAAATGTTTTGCAGTGCATGAAGACCTTGAAAATCACAGCTAGAGCTATAATGCTCGGGGGCGGGGATACTTAGATTTTTTGGGTTTTTTGCAAGTTTTACATAGTAATAGGGGAATAGGGGGTATGGGGAGTTAGATAGTAATAAGTTAGTAGTTAATATGAATGAGAGAGGTGGATGGGGGAGATACTAAGTTTGTATGAAATTGACTTAGTCTTTTAGGAAGTAGATCAAAATGAAAAGAATTTTGCACAAGGAATGTAGCTATTAAAGAAACTAGAGCCAACAAAATACTTGGATCTTATTTGTGAAGTTGGGTGGCATAGGAATGTTAGTTATGAAGGAGATGGGGAAAAATGGAAGTTAGACATGCTTCATTTGTTGTAACACTGCTGTGAATCAGAACATCTGCACTGGCATCCTATTTTTACCTTTCCTTTAGGCCAGTGAAATATTACAAATCATGCTTTCGGCAACCCCATCTACCTACCCACTCTATTGCCTAGCATTATTTGTTACTCCAAGGAGGGTGCACTTAGATTTGCAAACCCTTTTGTGCCTTTTCTTTATCTTTGGCTTTCTTTTGATTTTCTATCTAAAGCTACCCTTATTGCTTCCAAGGCCCCAGATTAAGCAGTTGGGAACCTTTTTTCACTACCTATCTACTTTACCTGCCAAGATTGAGCTGTTTGGACAGGTTTCTTTCTCTAACCTATAACAAAAATTGAAATATGGCATGACCCAGCATAGGCTGTTGGATCACCCATTCAGAAGTAGGGCAGCATCAACCAAATGCAAGTATACTTCTTCCACAAGAATATGAGATCTTTGTATCACCAAAGTAGATCATATTGTCACTTCCCCTGCCAATCATGAAAAATGAAACCTATTGGTATAGGTAGCTAACAGTGGCTCCACTTGGGGATGGTTTTTATTTTGAAAAACCAAGAACAGCAGGTCATAATGCCTTGGCCCTTGACTTCCCCTACCAAAACTTGAAAACTTTCTCTTTGTACTTCAAAACTGGAGGCTGTCCCCTCTGTGGAACTTCTGGAATATATAAAGCCCTTTTCCACTTATTTACAGCAACCTTTTTGAACTAAACTATTTGTATGCTGAAAGAAGATATATAAAACTGATTATGTACAGGAGAGAAGACCCTGCTATATGCATGGAAAGTAGTCAAAATAGTGCTTCAACATCCTGCCATTGACAGGACCTTCATTTAAGTCAATTTCATCCAAATGTTTTAGGAAGTAGGTGTTGTTTCCTTGCACTGCTTGGATAATAAATGGTCCTCTCCAAAGAGAATCAAATTTTCCATGTTTTCCTTTATCTTCCCTTCTTGCATCCCACTTGAGGACTTTGTCACCTACGCTGAAATCTTCAGCCTTAGTCCTTTTATCAAAAGCCTTTTTTAACTTTTCTTGGAAAACTTGTACTCTGCTATAAACTTGGTCTCTGGTTTGCTGCAAACATATTATTTGATTGATCCTTCTTTGCATGTCATTAGACTCAGCTTGACTTTCTTGAAGTAGTTTCATAACAGGAACCCCTAGTGATGAAGGAAATTTGGCTTCTAATCCATAGACTAACTCATATGGGCCGACCCTAATGGATCTCTTGGTTGTTAGCCTATCTGCCCACAAGGCATTCACAAGCTTCTTATGCCAATTCTTCTTATTTTCTTCTAACACCTTCTTTATGATGTTTACAAGGCTTTTATTTGATGATTCTGCTAGGCCATTTCCTTGAGGGTAGTATGCGGTGGAAAGGCCCAAAGTAATATGAAATTTGTGGCAGAAGTTCACCATCTTCTTGGATCTAAAAGCAGCAGCATTGTCTGTTATTATCTTGTTGGGACAGCCAAATCTAGATAATATGTTATTCTCCAAAAACTGAATGATTACTGAATCATTTGCCTGTCTACATGGGATGGCCTCAATCCATTTGGTGAAGTAGTCTGTGGCTGTGAGGATCCATCTATGTTGGCCTGAAGAGGAGGGATGAATTTCCCCAATGAAATCCAAGCCCCATTGTTGAAAAGGTCTCTTTGTTGCAATAGGCCTCAAAGGGAGTGGTAGTAATTTTCTCTTTCCCTCAAATATCTGACACTTATGGCATGAGGTAGTGAACTTTTTAACATCAGGGAACAAAGTTGGCCAATAGTAACCAGCTCTCAGTATTTTATCCACAGTGGACTTCCAATACAATTGCCCACCATAATTACCTGCATGAAATTCTTTAATGACATTGTTAACCTCATTCTCAATTAAGCAGTTTAGCAATATACCCTCACGGTTTTTCCAAAGTAAATTGCCCTCCATGACACAAAATCTTGAGGCTTTCATTTTTAGGAACCTACATTTAGTTCTGGACAATCTTGGGGGAGCACACAGGTTTTGCAATATATAACAGATATCCGAATACCACCGAGATTGTTCAAAGGCTACATTGATCTTTGGAGTCGCCAGCTCCGGTTCACTGTCGATTTGGTTGATGTCCAAGGCTTGGAAATTTGTTTCAGACATTAATTTTGCCAAACCTTTCCCTTTTATCAGTTTTGTAGGTTTTATTTCAATGTCAAATTCTAAAATGTTGGTAATCCATTTTCCTCTTCTGCCCTCTAAGTTCTCTTGAGTGAGTATGTCTTTCACAATTGGACTTGGTACATAAGCTATAACATGGGAGTATAGGGTATAAATCTAAAGTCTTTGATGGCTTTGACCAGGGCATATGCTTGCTTTTCCATGATCTGATATTTCAAGGGTGCATCTCTGAGAGCTCTACTAAAGAAAGCAATAGGTCTCTCATTTCCTTGTTCATCTTTCTGTAGTAAGACAGCAGCAATAGTATGTTGGGAAGCAAAAGAGAAAATGATAAACTCTTTGTCAAATTGAGGATTAGTTAAGACTGGAGTTTGGGTAAGGGCCAATTTTATTCCTTCAAAAGCTTGGTTTGCTTCTACTGTCCATTTTACTTTTGAATCCTTTTTCAGCATGTTATTTAGTAATCTACTCAGTTATGCCAAATTTGGGATAAATCTCCTGAGGAAGTTGATCTTCCCCAGGAATGCTTGTAATTCTTTGATGTTTCTTGGGTGGGGCATTTGCAAGATGGCCTGTATTTTGTCTGGGTCAATCCTAATGCCATCCTTTGAAATAATATGACCCAATAACTTGCCTTCTTCCAAACCAAACAGGGATTTCTAGGGATTTAAGGAAATTCCATATTTCCTACAAGTTATGAATATTTGCCTTAGATGCTTCAAATGTTCCTAGTCAGATTTTGAGAAAGGTGTGAGGTCGTCTAAGTAGATGACAAGGAAATCATGAATTTCTTTGGCAAACGCAATATCCATTGCTCTTTGAAAGGTAGCTCCTGCATTTTTCAACCCAAAAGGCATTTTGACATATTTGAAGGTTCCCCATGGGGTTGTGAATGCTGTCTTGTTCTGATCATCAGGGTGAACTAGGATCTGGTTGAAACCTGAGAATCCATCAAGTAAAGAGATTCTTGAGGTCCCCACTACTCTTTGCAAGATGTGATCCATCTTGGGTAAGGGGCAATTATCCTTTAGGGACACTTGATTCAAGTTTCTTAGATCAACACACAGCCTTATTTCACCAGTCTTCTTTCTTGTAGGGACCAAATTTGAAATCCATTCTGAGAATCTGATTGGTGCTATGATGCCAGCTTTAAAAAAAATTTGTACCTCTTTTTCAATTGAAGGGAGAAACATAGGATTGATTCTCCTCAATTTCTATTTAAAGGGTTTTTGATTGGGCTTGAGAGGGATAGTGTGTTGAATGACAGAGGTATCATAGGATTTTAAATCCTCATAACTCCATGCAAAGACATCTTGGAATTCTTTAAAGAGGTCAATGTATTTAGGCTTTTGATTTGGTGGTAAAGATGCAGACAATTTAATTATCTTGGGTTTTTCAATAGTTACAATGTTGCACTCTTCAATAGCAGCATTAAGGGGCTGCAATTTTGGTTTTCTAGGGACATCATTTGAGTCAAAAATGTCCTCCAATGGAGCTAGGCTTGTTGGAAGAAAATTGTCTTTCCATTGTATAACTTCAGCTTCAGTATCAGCTATTTCCTCAGAATGAAATTTTTCAAGTTCTTGTATTTTATCCTGGTCAAAGTTTGTTGGAAAAAGCATTTGGTTTGCTGTTTTGAGTGAGATATTTGTTTGGTGTTGTTCAGCTAGTATTTGTGAATCACTTGCAGCCTCTGTATCAATGTTCAGTCCTAAAAATTCTTGCTGCAAAGTCAAGAAATTGTTTATTTGTGTATCATCCTCAAACACTTGCCAATCCTTGATATTTTTTGGGACAGAAGGCCTGTATTTTATCTCAGCTCTAAAGAAATGTTGGGGTTCAAAAGGTAGTTTACAGGTGCTTGCAAATGTAGCCAAACTATGAGCATGAAGATTGTGGTTTCTAGGAATTTTGGTAATTTGAAATTCAGTGAAGGAATTTAGTATTTTAGCAGCAGCAGACCTATAAGATCTCAGTCTTTTGTCATTAGTGACAAAATTTCCGTTTACTTGTTGGATAATTAGGTCTGAGTCTCCTAGGATTGAAAATTTTATGGCTTGTAAGGATTTTACTAGCTTGAGGCCTAGTAAGAGAGCTTCATATTCTGCCATATTGTTGGTGCACCTGAAGTTTAATCTATAGGCTCGGCCCTCTGCATGATTGTTTTGTTTGTTATGTATCCAAACCCTTGCTCCTGCCCCTAATTTGCTGACTGACCCATCGAATTCAAGAAACCAGAGGACTTCTTGATTAAGGGAAGAATTGTCAACTATTGTGGGACTTGGCATCAACAACTTGAGATTTTGGCTTACATTTGGTTTGTCTTCTTGAACAGTTTTGTTTATTGATTTCTCAACCATTATTTCTAGAACAACAGTTTCTTCATTTATATGTTGATCTTGTTTGAGTGTCTGGGTTTCTTCATCACTTGTGGGACCTGTATTATCATTGAAAAGAATATAGGAGTCTATGTCAGAATGGACAACATATATAGGAAAGTTTTGAGGTTTTTCTTCACTGCTGACTATGTATTTCATAAGTGACTCTCTATATAGCCTCTTGGGTTGACCAAAAATTGAGATGGTGGCATATGACATGTCTAATTGTAGGGAACCTTGGAGTTTAGCCCCCCATGATCTTGATAACAGCATTCCATATTTGGGTGGAATATCAGCAACTACAACATCCATTAGAATTGTTTTATTTGGGTACTGGACAAGTGACACACATAGATCTTTTATTAAGCCTAAACATTTAACTTGGCTAGAGTCAAATGAAAATAGGTCCTTATAAGGTCTTTTAATATCTTTGTTGAGCCTCTCCATCACTGATTTAGGCATAAGGTTATGAGAGGCGCCTGAATCAAACATTGCATTATGTAGTATCTTATCATGAACATGCAAGCTGACATAGAAAGGTAAGATCCCTATAACTGATGTCTTTCCATCAACCTCTGGACTGAAAAGCAATTCTGGGGTGTCATCCAACACATTGACATTATCTTTATTACGAGTAAGTTGAAGGGACTTCTTGATTTGTTGTTTGTAAATGTCATGCTTGGCTAGTTCTGAAAGAGAAATAGCTATCTTCAATTTGCCAATTTCAGCTTCTAAGTCAAGGGGTCTTTCAGATTGGACCTTGGTATTGTGGGTGACAAACTTTTCCTTGTTCATTGAGTTTTCTTCTTGATTCTTATCTTGATCTTGAGGCTTGTCCTTTTTACTCATCTCTTGAGGAGTATTACTTGGATTAGGCTGCAAAGGTGATGCAACCATTGGCTGTTGTTTTGAGGGAAATGGTTTAGTAACTTCTTCAACGGTTACTTCATTTGTAACTGAATCAGCTGTGTCATGTGGCTCTATGACTATGGCTCTTTTGGGCTGCAGGCTATCCTTTTCTTTTTCAGGCTGTGTTACATTTACAGTTCTGCTTCTTAGCTTGTATCGCTTATGAACTTCATAAACAGTTGTGTCATAACCTTGTTTAAAGTCAAATGACTCACCTGACCTGGTTTGGAACTGCTTAATGTCATCATCCTTATGATCTTCATGACTCAGAAAAACTTGCTGCTCATCATTCAGGCCCATCAGGTTAATGTGGGTGTCATCTACTTGCTCATTTGAAGTGGATGCTTCAGTATAGTTTTCCTGGAATGGAGGTCTTATCTCTGGATCCGAACTGGCCTTGCCAACGTTTGGGTTTTGATTTCTCCTAAAATTGGGATTCTTGATAGGGTTATTTTGTGGTGCTTCCCATGATGACTTTCTCTCAACTGATTCTACTCTATCACCCAACCTCTTCATACCAGTGAGTATTGCATCTAGTTTCTGATCAAAGGCTGAGGGTTCTTCTTTGAAGGTGGTTCTCTTTTCCAATCTTGCCCTGCTTCTTTTGGCAATTAGGTTAGCCTCTACTATGACAACAACTTTTTCGGCATCTTCAAGGGTTTCAGGGGCTCTTTCCTTTAACTGAAATGCCATGTCAGGGTCAAAACCATCAGGAAATTTGTACAAAGCTAAATCAGGAGGAGGTCTTAAATTTTGTGGTATTGCGTTATATACATTGTTGAATCTTGCACAATACTCCAAAACGGTCTCTTGAGGACCTCGTTTGATTGTATCATATTCACCGAGTATGTGCAAGGGATCTTTCTTTTTTTCCCATCTGTTAGTAAAGGCTTGATAAAGCTCATCAGGAGTTGTTATGGTATTTACAGCAAGTGATCTAAACCAGGTTCTTACATCACCTGTCAGGCTCTGAACAAAAATTCTCATTCTCACACTGTCATCATCTATTTCATAGTTCTCAAAATGATCTTGCATCCTTTTGGCATGCTAAATAGCTGTGAAAGGGCCAGTGGAGTCAAAATATGATATTTTGGATTGGTAGTCATGAAGTAGAGCTGCAACATTAGCAGGTAACTACAGGGGCGCATATCTATTAGCCATATTTGCAGGGTTTATAGGATTAACAGGGATAAACGGGACAACAGGAATGATTGGTACAACAGGGGTAATAGGTATGGTAGAAACTAAAGTGTTGGTCAAGGGAATATGTGTAGTGGATGAAGGTGTGAAAGGAGGGCTTTGAGTGTAGATGGTGAACTAGGGGAACCAGGGGTAGACCGGAATAGAACCTTGATTGGAGTAGGAACAGGGTTAGGGTAAACTGTCTCAGGACTCAAATCAGTAGGATTTTCCTGCCCTTACTGCTTCCTAATGATTTTTAGGGATTGTGTTAGGGTTTTCAAAAACAGTTGGTGGATTAGGGTTAGGATTTGACCTTGTATACCGTGGATTCTTCTTGGGAGCCAGCTTCTGAACTTGTTTTTTGAGTATTTTTTGGAATTTTCTTGTATCTGCAAGGACCAGACAAGATTTTCGAATGGATGTGTATATCTCAAAGCTAGCATGAAGATTGACTGAAGCATCTTTTATCTAAACTTGTTAATGTAAAACAGAAGCAGTTTTGAAGGCTTCTTGGCTGACATTCAGGCTTCATCTGTAGCTTCAGGAAATATACAGCAATTAGAAAATCCTGAGGAAGTCCCCAGTGGAGTCGCCATTTATGTTAACACCCATGTTGTTCCCTATGACTCCCAAGGGAATACGGTCGAGGTAACCACTAACCAATCTTTGGAGTATAGGTCCTAGCCTACCTATAATCAGAGAGGGCTCTCTCTTTAAGTTTTAGCTCTATTTTGTGAAGATTTTAGGCTAGTTATAAGTTTCAGTTTTTTGTTTGAGACTTTGGTTGTGAACTGTTGTTGTGAGAAGGGCATGAAATGTGTGAAAGATGCTAGTCCATTGGGCATATGGAGTCAGAAATCTGAGACAGTCCTAGTGCCTGTGATGGAGAAAGTTTTACTGCAAGGCTAGATGGCTATTCTTAATATAAATTCTGATTAGTGAGTGAAACAGTGGGAAATGGAATTATGGACAGTATGATAACAATTTGAACAACAATTTCTACTTAGTAGCATACATGAATTACTAAATAGTAACTGTGAAATATTCAGGGTTTATTGGAGCAGTTAAGAATTCCAATTAAACAGCTGAAGTCATAGAAAACATTTATAGTAAAGACAGATTGAGATCAGGGTGTCTCCATGGACAAATCCTCAGCTATTCTTTTTCTTTCTTCCTATAGTTAGAACAACATATGAGAGATGTGGGTTAAACAAACAATAAAACATTAACAGAGATAGAGAACACTTATTATATTAAGCCATAGCAGTAGAATCCTGTAGCATTCAATGGTTCCAAGACAGCATGCATCAGTAAGACCCAATTCCTGTAAACTCCAAGCTTTGTTTATATCATTCTTCCAGAAATTACAGCCGAGTTCTCCTTTCTAACAAGAAACAACACAACAACCACCACCCTCTAAGCTTATGCGAGGGGGAATATATACAATCGGGTTTTACAAAATATCTGAACCACTGAGTCACTTGATAAATTAAATACGCTCACCAACTTTACAAAATAGCAGATAAGGAAGTTATTGCTGCCCTAAATGTAAAATAAATAGTCTTTAATTCTGTCAGAAATCTTCTTGACCTTTGGAGGCCACTGAGTCGGTTGAGCGTTCTACATTAATGCTGAATGATGTGTCTTTATGCTTTGTCATGTTGTAGCTTTCTCGGCCCTGTTACCTGTAGCTTTCAGTGTTGCTTTTAGTGGCCGAATCTTCCTGCTGAGTTAGCTCATTCCACTCTTCTCCAATCATAGTGTATGCATCACATTTTCTGAACATGATGAATTATGTTTTTTGATGGAAAAACTTTGATGAAAGCCTCATGTTTACAGCAACAACTGTATCATTCTGGTCCACCACTCCTGTGTAGGCAATTGATGTCTCAAAATTGCATCTAAGGTTTCATCTGCCTCTGTGTATTTGTAGAAGTTTGGAGGCACTTCAAACAAATGTCTGATCTCATTCATAATAAAAAATAACTTCTCTACTCTGTCATAGAGACTTTGCCCAGATGTTGGCCCTGTTACCTCTGAA
Organism: Pinus taeda; assembly: GCA_000404065.3. Classification (NCBI taxonomy): domain Eukaryota; kingdom Viridiplantae; phylum Streptophyta; class Pinopsida; order Pinales; family Pinaceae; genus Pinus; species Pinus taeda. Next base: position 13,371 of record APFE030293034.1, on the reverse strand, counting down.
GTACTTGATCCTTGAGTGATCTGATTGGTGGCCAATGTGTTCACCCTTTTTGCATAATTTTCATGTGATAGTAGTCTCCCTGCACTGTTCAGCAAGCCAGGAAGACCTCTGCCCTGTAATGCTGCAAACTTATCCATGAATCTGTTGACTTTTGTTTGCATGCCTTGGCTTCTTCTATCCAATGTTTGTACCAGGCTTTTTAATGTGAGGACCCTCTTTATCAGCTGGATGGTTTTAGTTCTGTTGGAGATTCCTATTGCTTCCAGCTGAGGACCTGTGCGGTTATTAAGCACATTGATCATTCTGTTGGCTATCTCAGGCATACTGCCTAAAGATGCCCTTGTTCTATGGACTTCCTTCTGTGCTTTCCCTATGAGCTCCATTTTCTCATGGATAGTCTCGATATACTGCCACTGGTCTATTATTGATTGGCCAATGTGGGTCCACAAAATTGTCTTGAGCTTAGCCACCACTTTGTCAAGGGTGAGCTCTTTCTCTAGCTCGTTTATCTTCTCTTTGAGAGCTTTTATTTCTCTCCCTTTTTCAGCTACATTCTGCTTGGATTTGTCATATTTTTCACTTAGCTTAGCTAAATTCTCCTTGGCTCCATTTAACTCTGTCATCTAGGCTTCCAGGATCTTGACCTCACTCATCAACTTCTGCATGTCAAGGCTCAGAGCCTGCTCTGAGGTTGGTGCTGGTGCTGATGTTGATGGAGCTGTCTGCCCTGTGGGAGGAGCAGTAGTCTGTGGGGGCTCCTCAAGGTTGATGATCTCTGGAGGGGGCTGAGAAGTTTGACCTCCTTCTTTCTGCTGTAGGGCTGCCTGCAGTGCAACCTCTGTCTCCTCCAGCTTCCCTTCTGTTTGCACTAGCTGCTTGTGCAGTGCTACCAGCAATGTTGCTACATCCTGGTCCTGTCTTTGCTGGGCAACCTCTTCTGTTTGAGGGTGAATGGTTGCTGGGATTTTCATCTTCTTTCTTAGAGCTGCAAGGTCTGCATCTCTTATTTTCACCGGCGTTTGTATAGATTTTGGATCCTTTGGGTCATGCCCAAGCTCTATAATTATATCCTCCAAAGACCTGATCCTGTTGTCTTTAGCCTGAGAGGATGCCTTCTCCAACTCAAGTTGGGCAGCTGTATTGTTCAGGCTGTTTTCCAACCTATTTGCCAATAATATTTTGTCTACCAGTGTTGAATAGACCATCTCACCTGTTTGCTTGTGAAGTTCTATTTGGTCCATAGGGTGGATGTCCTTGGCAAGAACCTCAAGGTTGGTTCTTATGTAGTCTGCAGCTGACTGTGGTTGCAGCATGGTTGGCATGAAATGACTCATGGTCATTTTCCCTTCTATTATGTCATAGGCTGACATAAGCCTCTGCTGATTGGTAGAGGCCATCTTAAGCAACTGGTTGTAGATCTGGAGCCTAAGTGGCTCATTTCTCCTTTTAATGTCAATGAATTGTTGCTTGATGCCTGTCTCAGCTCTCCTTTGTTGACTTGAGGAGCTGACCTCTCCTCCAAGGGTTCTTTCTTGTTCCTGCTGAAAGGAACTGGCAGATGCCTCCATGCTCGGTGGGCCCATGCCCAATGATTGCCCAATAGGCATTTCTTCCTTGGAGAGGGGATTCAATCTCTGCCTTTCTTCCCCTTGATTTGTGGATGTGGTGAGGGGAGTCTCCTGCTCTCTATCCCTCTTCTTTCCCTTTTCTTCTTGCTGTGGAGTTTGCAGCACTGAGGCCTCCACTGTCTTTTCTTGCCTAGGAGGCACATTCTCTTGAGCCTGTTGCTCAATGGATATTGGGGCTTCAGCTATTTGTTCTTGCTGTATTGGTTGCCCCTCTTTTTGCCCTTGTTCTTGCTGTTCTACCTGCTTTTCTGCTTGTTCTGCTTGCTGTTCTGCTATAGGAGGTGGCTGTTCCTGCTCCATCTGCTTCCCTTTATCCTTGCTTTATTCCTGTTGAACAGCTCCGGCTGCTTGCTGCTGGGCTGTAGAAGATGAGGCAGCTGCTCCAAGTTGTTTTTGGTAGGAAGAGGAAACCTGCCCACAACTTTCCAAGTCAGCCTCTTTCTCAATATTCTTTGCTTCTCTTTGTAGCATTTTCTCTCTACCCACTGGCTCTTCTAGAGTGCCCTCTTTCCAGCTTAATGAATTGGCATATTTCTCAATATGAGGTAGTCTCACGTGAGCATAGCCACCCAATTTGTATTTTACCCTCCTGAGGGAAATGAAATGACTAGGGTCATAAGGTACCCATTTGAAACTAGTTTGCAATTTGAGGGTCTCTAGGATCAAATGTGCTTCCTTCCATCCTTCCTCCCTTTTGTTGTATAGAAATGGGCCTAGCTAGTTCCTTAATTTTAGTTGCACCTTCTTGTTTTTACTTTGGAAATGGACAAAGTTTGCATTTCCAAACTGCCTAAAATACTCTAGGGCAAAAAGTCTCATAGGAACATATATTGGCAGCCTGTAAGGGTTCAACTCATAGCCATATATTCTGATTACTGTATGGTGCTGGTAAAAGTACCAATCACCAATGTTGTAGACCTTTGAGAGGTGAAGAATCCTTTGCATCTCATCTGTCAATCTGGGAGGAGGGACACCCAATAACAAGGTCATAGCTGGATGGATAAAAAGGTCTATGAATTCACAGTAGGTGTAAGGTGAATAGGATACATGATCAAAGACTGAAGACCAAAACACTACAGACCTTGGGTTCCCTGGGCATTTAGCTTCTTGAGAGGAACAGGGAAAGCATTAAAACAAGAACAAGTGATAGATGTACCTAGTATATTTAAACACCTTTTCCCTTTCTAGATTCATCAATTGTTTATGAATCTTATTGGCAATATATGTAGCAAAATCATAGTGCACAACAGGAGGCATTCCAGAGGAGAATATGGACAGCATGGCCATAATGGTTTCATCAACATCCTCATATGTCCCATAACCCAGGATGTAACTGATCAAATTCACAAGAATTTTGCCCAGCTCATTGAGATATTGATATGCTATAGGAAGGGTGGTGCTCATAGCTTCAAATTTTGGCTGAATAAATAACTGATTAATCTTGATGACCTGAGCACTGGACAACTTGCCCCCTTTCTTTATCAAGTCATTGATGGAGAGAGGAGTTAGGGGCTTTTCAGTGTGAAAGTGTAGCATCTCATTAATGGCCTCAGGGATAATATGGAACAATACTAAGCCTGAGGGGATGAGAATAGCTCTTTGACATGGATCATAGCTGGAAAGACATTGATTTATCAAGTCTGGGAGGACATTGACTTGAGGAAGATTGTAAATGGGCAGGTTGGAGTCCCAAATCCCTAATATATTAGCTCCACTGAGATATTGGGCTTTTAACTCATTCAACAGGTGAATATTAAATTTGGAAGTCATGGCAGTTGAGTCTAGTATCTGGTAATCTCTATCACCTAGGGCCTTCCACTCTATCTCTCTATGTGGGGCATTCAGAGGTTGAATATTCAGGGCTACTGGTGTTTCCATGGTTAAGTAGTACTTATGACTTGTACTAGAACTGGTTTCAGTGGGCAGAACAACACAGAGGGGTATTTTTACAGAAGTAAGGCAAATTCTAAGGGAAAATGGGGTAAACTGTGGTGATAATGGTGTAAAATGCTCAAAAGAGAGTTAATTGAGCAAATGCAGGGACTAGCAACACTGTTTTCCCGGTGAATTAGTGCAGCTCAGGTTTTAAGTCCACGAATGTGCGGACAAACTGTGAATTTAGGAAAATGTGACTAAATGTGGCCTCAACAGGTGAATTTCGACCTTACAACTGTAAACGAATGCTGGTCACCGGGGATTTGCTGGTAAAATAGAAGGTTCCTCACTCTTTTAATTTAGTTTTGGAGAATTATGGACACAACCAAGCGCGGAGGGGATGCTTTGGATAAATACCTGGTGAATTGCCGGCAATGGTCGCAAATGCAGGTGGGTTGGAGGCGCCAACGGTCTTCGGGTTGATTTCTGCAGGTTGGTGACAGATGGTCGTAATTTGCATGCAGAGGTGAGCAATAGTTCTTTTATCAAAAGTGAGAAAAAACACGAATTTTGGCTAAAATATGGACTTTTTGGGTTATTGGCGCGTTTTTTGGATGACGTCAGCATGACGTCATCAGGTGGGGTCAGGGTCAGATGACGTCAGCATGACGTCATCGAGTGACGTGGCAGCCTGTGAGTGGTCCACGGGAATTGCATAGGTGGCGGACATGTTGGAGCGCTGGCGGGCGGGGGTGCTGACGGGGCGCCGAGTCGACCTGACATGGGTGTGACGTGGGTAGGCGGTAAAACACAGCGGTAAGTGGATTTTCTCGGACCGCTCTCGATACGGTCACGGTATTGTGACAGGGCGGCCCGAGAAGATATGTGGGTGACGCGTGGCAGAGGCCTGACGTCACCCTCTGACAGTTTCTCGGGTAGTAAAGTTCGGTGATCGGGGCCCGTCCAATATGCATGTGGGCCGTCGGATGGGAAAGCCCAGATCCGACGGTTGACGGGTTGATGAAGTACAAGGGAAATATGGAATGCGCGGAGGAATAAAATATGATTATTATCTGAAATGCGTGCTCGACGGAACATTATAAAAGTGGATTTTTATGGTTTTTTGCAAGGTTTATTTACAAAGCGGGTTTTGGTTATTAATCCAAGCAAATCCTGAATTAATCCCAAGATTAATTTTTCGGCGCTCTTTAGGTCGTGCTTAATGTTTTAGCGTTTGAAAATGTTCAAAACGATACATAGAGCTATGATGCTCGGGGAAGGGGATATATAGATATTTTTGGGTTTTTTGCCAAATTTACATAGTAATAGGGGGAAAAGGGGGTATAAGGAGTTAAATAGTGATAGGTTAGTAGTTAATATGAGTGAAAAGGGGTGGATGAGGGGGGTAAAATACTAAGCTGTTATATGAAATCAAATTAGTTTTTAGGAAGTAGATCAAAATGAAAAGAATTTTTACACAAAAAATGTGGCTCTTAAAGAAACAAGAACCAACAAAAGACTTTGACTTTTTTCATGAACATAGGTGGCATAGGGATGTTAGCCATGAATGTGATGGGGGGTAATCTAGAAGTTAGACATGCTTCATTAAGTTGCTGTAAGACTGCTGGAATAGGAAATCTGCACTGGCACCATGTTTTTACCTTTGCTCAGGCCAATGAAATGCCATAAACCATGCTTTCTGCAACCCCATCTACCTACCCACTCTATTTCCTAGCATTTTTTGTTACTCCAAGGAGGGTGCACTTAGAATTGCAAACCCTTTTGTGCCTTTTCTTTTCGTTTGGCTTTTTCTTTTGATTTCCTATCTAAAACTACCCTTATTGCTTCCAAGGCCCCAGATTAAGCAGTTGAGAACCTTCTTTCTCTACCTATCTACTTTACCTACCAAGATTGAGCTGTTTGGACAGATTTCTTTCTCTAATCTACAACAAAAATTGAAACATGGCATGACCCAGCTTAGGCTGTTGGATCACCCATTCAGAAGTAGGGCAACATCAACCAAATGTAAGTATATTTCTTCCACAAGAATATGAGATCTTTGTATCACCAAAGTAAATCATATTGGTACTTCCCCTACCAATCATGAAAAATGAAACGTATTGGTATAGGTAGCTAACAGTAAGGAGGTGGAATAATGTAAGAGAAGGGGGTTTTCACAGAGATACACTGACTACAGATAGAAAAAACTCCTGAATAGGATTGAAAACAGTGAGAAAAAACCATAGTCTGAAGGTAAAGTTAACCTTCCCTGACCATCGCACCTGTCATACTGTGAATTCAGTATGCAGTGCACCTATTGCACTCGGGAAGTGCGATGCATACAGTCTGCCTTGAAGGCAGGGTGTGATGGTACCAGTGCGAGACTTTAAACAAGTTTTCACTCACAATTTGCAATTCAGTTAAGGGATTTAGGCTGAGTAAGTAATGTTCAGTATATGTAAAACACAGGGGTGATCTAAAGAGGTTACTAGAGCCACCACTTAGGGAAATTAGACTATTTACAGATCGATTGTTTAATTCATAAGAAAAACCCGAAGATAGACTAAAGCAGCATTGATCTACTTTACATTTGTATAAAAAATGCAGTTCGAAGGCTAGCTGGCTTGGATTCAGACTTCTTCTGTAAGTTTATGAAAGAAACAAAGACAGATAGGCTAACAAACAATCTAGTCACTCCCCAGTGGAGTCTCCATTTTGTTACCGGGAATAGTGTCCACTCGGATGCTTCTATTCCCACTAAGACTGGTAACTATCTTAGAAACAAACAAGTAAAGTCTATTTTCGCTTTCCTTTATGAAAATAGATAAGAGGAGAACCAAAGAGACCAACCTTGGTCTTGCGCTTGATTTCCTCTCTTTCCTGATAGATCTTTGCCACTTCTTCTTCGTCTCCCAACTTCAAAGAGCACCTATGGAATCACAACAACATACTACTATCGAAGAACAAAGATCTATATTCATAAATAACACAGGACCAGATGTGTGTTAACCATACAAATGCATATATAAACAAGTACACGAGAATATGGAGGAAAACTTGAATAGCTTTATTAAGATGAAAAGTAGCAAGAGGACTACAACCATATGTTCTAACCCAACATCATCCTCCAGTTAGAAAGCCCTTCTTCACCTCAAGCAAAGCTTATATCACCCAACACTATGAATGTACACTAGAAAACCAACAACACTTCTCTATAAGATACAAAATTCCAGCCTCCGGATCTCTGTGATGAGGGATCCATATATAGATGATTATAGGGGGGTGAGTCATCTTCTGGGATCTTGATTAGTGTCTTATCTCTCATAGTTCCTACTTCCACTTGGAGAATGATGATATCTTACTCATCGCTGGTCGAAAACAGAGAGGAAAGTGTCAGAGGGGAAGCTTCTGGAAGATTCCATGATCTTCCACCTCGCATTTTTTCCCTGCCATTTGTCCATTCCCGACCATCGCACCCTACAGAGGAGCAATTTAGTATGCATCGTACCCCCTGCACTAGGTTTTCAGTATGGTCCAGTTTTGACCATTTATGAGCAATTTTTATTGGAGAACTTCTGGGAGATGATGTAATCAGTTGACCTTGTTCCTTTAGGCAGTGAAGCAACACTTTTAGGGACTTAGGAGCCCTTAGTTTATGGACATTTATGATGGGGGTTGAAGTGCCCAAAAATGTCTATAACATCGAGAGACAAATTTACCCCACACAGGAAAGAATCGCACCAGATTGGGTTAAAATTGTCGAATGTTTTAAATGTGCCATGACCCCATGAACGGACATATTGGGGCCACGTGGTGAGTTTGATGCCATAAGATTCAGGTGGTTTGAACTGACATGCCAACAGATTGACTAGACTCTGACAATGGTTGGTGTTGTAGTTTGGTTTATACTTGCCGGATTAATCATTTGAATTCTTGTGCCAAAATTGATTATACGCTGAATTATAGTAACTTGAACCATGGCTTGTGGCCAGGGTTAACCCCATGCCCTCAATGCCTTGACCTGCAGTCTCATGGGTTGTGGTGGACCAGGGGCCAGGGGTTAACCCCGACCCCATCCCCCAACTTGACAACTGTTAAAGTTTAAATACAACCGTGTTACTATATATGTCAAGTAACATTGTAGCAGAGTTGGCGGAGGTCTTGCCTGGTCTATGCGAGGTCTGGTGTTCGATTCACCATGGGATATTCGGCCTCCATAAAAAATTTTCGTCGGCGATGAGGAGGCCACATGGTAGCCAATAGTTCGTGGCACACCCTCATTGGGTCACCATAACAATCATTCAACGAATGAAAATTAACCATGCCTCAACCAATCAACTGATGCCAAATGTCGACCAACCATTGGCTAATGAAGGACCCAATCATCTTGCCAATTCATGATCCAGTCAACATATGAACTGCTGACTCGGCATCCCTGCAAGCCATTTTTCAAATTTTTAGTTGTTTCCCAAATCGACCAGGACATGCTATAGGGATTATATGATGTTGGATTTGAGTGAAACGGGTTGCGTTGGATTCAGGTCATCGAGATTTATCCAATCGTATAGGTTTCAAGCTCTTTCACAAACTTTCAATTTTGAACATTTTTTTTTATCCCTTGAATCAAATACAAATACCTCTTTCATTACCCTGATCTCGAAGGTTCCATCCCCTATCACCTTCTCAGATTTTTGTCCAATATCATTGTGAAACACCATCTACAATCTCATCTCAAAAACCATTGCTTACCGGCTCAAACCATTCCTATCCAAACATATTTCTGTTGAAAAGTTTGGTTTTTTAGAGCATCGATAGATTCATGATGATATTGCAATCACTCATGAGCATCTTCATTCTATTAATACCTTTAAACTGGATGCCTGCATAATGAAAATTGACCTCAATAAGGCCTTTGATTGTGTGGACTAGGATCTAGTGTGGATGGTCCTTCATAAAATAGGTATTGGGCTCAAAATGATAAATTGGATAAAATCTTGTGTCAAGAGTGCAACATTTGCAATATTGATTAATGGCTTCCCAACGGAATTTTTCTCAATTTCCAGAGGACTCTGCCAAGGCTGTGCTCTATCCCACTCATGTTCCTCACCATCATGGATGGTCTATCAGAAAAACTACAGATGCTCATGAGTGCGACCTCATTGATGGATGAAAAATCACTGACAGGTCCCCCTCACCCATTTAATGTTTGTGGACAACCTACTGTAAATTGGGAAATCAAACCCTAATCAATGACCAGTGCTTCACAACATCCTTGCTGATTTTTTATTTTTCTCGGGACTTTTCATGAACTAGAAAATTTCTTTATTGATCTCATATGACCCTGAGATGGAATAATTCATGGAGATTTCCAGTTCCTTTGGGGTTAAAGTCTCCCATTTGGATGATGGTTTCTAGTATTTGGGGTTCTTTTGAAATAAATGGGTACAAAAAAAGGATTGGGATTGGCTTCTTCTTGAGTTGGGTAATCGACTCACTCAATGGTCACATTCATGGATCTCATTGGGCGGGCATCTAATTTTAATCAACAATGTCCTTCACAACATTCCTATTTACTCGATGCATATTTTTAGACTACTCAAAGGAGTTATCTGTAAGATCAACTTAATCAATTCTAGTTTCTTGTGGGTTGGAACACACTCAGAGCACAAATTTAACCTTGCCAGTTTGGAGATTCTTAACCTTCCGGTTAATCAAAGCGGTTGGGGTATAAAAGACACCTCCTCTTTCAATCTAGCATTGCTCCTAAAACACCTTTGGTGAGCTGTTAGCAATGATGGTCTCTAGAGTAAATTGTCAAGGCCAAATATCTTCAGAAAAAATATCTTATTGGCTCGATATGTGTTGGTGCTGTAGATCCTCCCAAGATCTCTGCCTCTTGGCTTAACCTTCTTCTCACCAAACATTGGTTTTTCGGGAAGCTTTGATGGGAGGTTGGCTTGGGATCTTCTCCTCAGATTAGTCTGGACTCCCTCTCTTGCCTGATAGGTCCGCATTTACTTTCTCTGCCTCTCATTACATTCCCGCACTTTCATGATTACTATGTGATTAAAGACATTGCTTCAACACATCTCTCCTCTTCATTTTTCACTCGTTAGAAAGATACCATCGACCTTGAAATTCTTGAGGCCCAAACTCTGGAATGGAAAACATACATAACAAACCTCAAGCTTTCCGAAATTTTCCTAATAGCAAAATGAGATAGGTTCATTTGGTTTGGTGGCCCTCAACAAGGAAAGGTCATTGTACATGAGGCCTATCAGATCATCCACTAGCCCTAAAAAAAATCCCTTTTCTCTCTTGGCTAGCTTGAGCCTCAAAATGAAATTTTCCACTCAAACTCAAATGCTTCTCTTGGTTTGTGGTGCACAATAGGACCTTGACATGGGAAGTCCTTATCAAGAGATCATATCAGGGCCTGGGTTGGTGTTGTCTTTGCTCATCTACCAGAGTGGATGCTAACCACCTCTTTCTTCACTGTCCCTTCGTGTTTTCTATCTGGATTTGTGTGTTACATCTCATTAACTCACCTACTGATTGGGATCGTTCTAATATTGTCTCTTGTCTTAGTTTTTGGACTGCAAAACACCAATATCATTGCACTTTGGCCTTCTTTATCATTTGGGGCATTTCGCAAACTAGAAATGCCCTCATTTTTGACCATGTGTTGCTTGACATCTGGGTCTCCAGTTGCAGAATTATCTCCTTCTATCTAGAACACTCTGCCAACCCGCCCCCTTCTCCTAAATGTTTGCCACCTCCTCGTAACATCTTGTCTAACTTTCCAGTTGGATTTTTTGATGGGGCCTCCTCCTTCAGACTATGTGATTGCAGAATAGCCATCCATCTTGGGCTTGGGACTTTTTACAAATTCCACTGGCACTGTGGAAAGGGATCCAACACCAGAGCTGAATTACTTACACTCTAGGGAGTTATGTATTGTGCTTTTTGGCCTGGCCTCAAGGATCTTTCAATTTTTGGAGACTCCAAATTTTTCATTGACAGGGCAAACAACAAAGGCTCTCTCAACTCCCCAAATCTTGATGTCTAGAAATGTCGAACTGAGTCTTTGATCAAAGAGTTTCACTCTATCACTATTTCTCATAGCTATCAGATCCAAAATGGAGAAGCAGACCATCTATCCAAGGAAGGTTGCTGCTTGGAACATGCAATACTTTTTTTCCAATTTTTTGAGTCTGGATCTCTCAATCTCTTGAGGGGATTGGACATTTTATGATCTAATTGTTGACCTCAAACGCCATCTATTGCTTTTTGTATCTGCCTCCTATGCTACTTTTATAGGGTTGTCTTCAAGTTCAATTTTGGCCCTTGGACCACACAGATGTGCATCATGTCTCCTCTCTTTGAGGATTGTATTGGATATGGAGAGTTGTCACTGAGAAGTCATTTTCTCTCAGCAAGCTCCATCTCCCACTCTGTTCCGTTGACAAATTTGTGCACCCAACTTCTTCTCTGATATGATGGATATGACTCATATGGTTGGTCTACAAGTTTGTATTTGGATCTTGGACTGCACATTTGTGCATCCTCTGCATCCTCTGTGTTTCGCTGAACTGTTTTGGCTAAGATGGAGAACAAACATAAAGATTGAGTCAATATTTTTTACTCTAGCGACCTGGAACCTATAATCTCAGATTATGTATGTACTGAATTGTATTTTCTCTTAAACATTGTGCTTTCATTATAACCAATAGAAAACGTTTTTTTGTGTTTTTGGAAAAAAACAATCGAAATTGTGTCATAAAACCCAAGTATCAAATAAAATAAATTGGTTTCCTTTCTACTCAAAATATCCTTGAAGTTAAACTTCTTTGAATCATTCAAAAATTAATCAACAAACATCTATTGTACAGTAACATCAAAATTGCGACATAAAACCCAAGTATTAAACAAAATAACTTGGTCTCCTTTCGATTCAAAATCTCCATTGAAGTAAATCTTCTTTGAATTATTCAAAAACTAGGTGCGTACATATTCAATACCAGAAGAACCGTTAGTGATTGGGAAAGTACATAATCATTCACCTTGAACTTTGGCAGAACGAATGCGACGGAACACCCATTCAAAATTTCATTCATCCAATTTTCAGGCTTTCAGATTTCAGAACTCTAATGCTTATACTGACCTGTCGATAGTTACTGCAATACCATTATTTAGTTCAGTTCCTGTATGCGAAAGCCCAAGTTTGTTAATATAAAAAGAACATGAACCACGAGAAAGGATTGCTATCCAATTCCAAACTTGCACTGGGAGCCCAAATTTAAATAGTCCATCGTTGTGCAATATAGTGATTCAGGGAATTTTTGTTTTGTTGATATTGGTTTAAAGTGAGATGATGGTTTGTTATGTTCTTCATCAGGTTTCAATTCTCATCACTAGAAAATTTCTTCAAGCACTGAATAATTTTTGTCTGTCTCTTGAGCCATTTGATGTTTTTCTTACTTAATTGCAATATAAAGAGGGAAAATAAACAAGTTAATATGGCTAGAATGCATGGTACAATGATATTTTCTATGGTCCTTAGTCTTTATCAGATTTTAGGTTAAAATTTATGTAAAAGTTAAAGATGGAAATCATTTTTTGGAGAGTTAAATTATTACCAAAAAAAACACTACAATTCTGATAATCACATCTTATTGGTAGATACATTCTTGATGTGGGCAGATTTATTGGCTCTAGCCCTAGCCTAAGGTCAATATAGTTGTAACTTTTTAAAAAATATTCGACATCATACATTTTCAACTAGCTTATAAAACAGATACCTTTATGTGGATTGTAGATTTAGTTATTTAATAAACCTATATTTATGTAAATGGTATATTTAAATATTTATGTAAATTGTAGATGTCGTGTATTTAATGAACATTGAGTAAATTCAGTTTACTTTGCTCCATACAGGTAAAATAGCGTTCAATAAACTTTGCTACTCCATAACTGTGGCTTATCGAAATTTAAAATCAAACACAAGTTCAAATCTATAAAGCTTAAAACTATATATTTTACAGCTGCTTAGATCGTTTCAAACATTAAGAATTGAACTCTTACAAAAGCGTTGATGTCAAATGAAACTTTATTGATTTCCATTGCAGAGTGATCCACAAAGCTAAAACAAAGAGTCTGGAAATTCAGTCTAAGTTTAATAATTATAATTCGGCATCCATAGACAAGATTGAATTTCATTCAATAAAACCAGTCCTAGTCCAGACTGCATTCCGAACCCGACAGAGATCTCTGCCTTTGAGAGTCCTACCAACGCCTTCAAACACCGAAAACGAAGCTATGTCTCTCTGGGCAAGCTGCCTGGCAATGAGTTCATGAGGTGGGATGTTCCTCTCACTGTTATCACCAACTATTCCATCACTTCGCTTCCAGCAATTCTCATTTTTCTTCTCCTTCCATACCATCTGAGACCGGTCAGGGATTTCCACGGGTGCTGAAGAGCTCTTTCTCCTCCTACCATTCTCTTCATGACATGATTCCTTCCAAGGAATCTCCATTGATCTGCTGCTATTTTTACTAATTCCTTCCTTAATTCCCACTGATCTGCACACTGCAACACCATTGCACCAATTTTCCTGTAAACCAACCTGCTTGGCCTCAGGATCAAGAACAGCATCACACACCTGCTTGGCCTCGGGATCATTGAGACCTCCCCATATATCCTCCTCATTAAATTCTTCCATTGTTTCAGAGTTCTCAAAGATTCTGGATAGTTGAAATCCAGAGAGCTGGTAATTACGACAATTCTCCTTAGAATTGTGTCTGCCCGAGTTATTCTCATACGAGCTAGCTTCAATATCATTGTAAATGAACCTACCCAGATACTCAG
>APFE030293026.1:0-15160 GCA_000404065.3 Pinus taeda | reverse complement strand
TCCTTTCTTTTTGTACACTCTTCTCTAGTGTAGATTCCCTTTACAGGCTCCAAAGTAGAAGTTGTACTCTGATACAATTTGTAACGAACCTAAATCACACAAACAAACAAAATTGTTTTCTTCTACTTTCTTTTGTGATTTATCACTATACTCATATCTTGATATCCTACCCCAAAGCTTTTACATAGTTAATGGTGTTGAATAGTATAATTTTGACATGTTTGGGTGGTGTGTAAGCTAAACCCTATGATTTGGTGGTAGGTGTTTTATTATTTTTATACCCATATCTATATGTGAATATATGCAACATTTGTAAGTTATGGTTTATGCTCTAACCCACACTCTTTTTTATTAAGCCTTTCCACTAGTTCTCTCTTCCTTTACACATGGCACATGATTATTGATTTCTATTAGGGTATAAAAGTACCCTCCCACCCTTTCCAACGTTGGTCCAGATAGTATGTTGTTACTACTCTTTTGACAGGTGCAAACCCTTTTAATTCACCACCATTGGATCCATGCATCTGTTCTATGGGCACACATCTCGAGAGTTTGGCTTTCGACATGTGATCAAGGGTTGATATCCCTTGCTAGTTGATCTACGGTCCAAAATCCTATATCCTAACCTTCACATGGTTTTGATCTCCCCCCTATGCTTTGTTTTCCATTTTCTCCTTGTGGCGAGAAGAACATAAGAAGGCGTAAGGTTACCTTCCCACTACTATAATGTTGCAGTTTCTTTTGGCTCTCCGAGTCTGCACTTCTACATCATTTCACCCTCTGATTGGCCATTTGATGAAAGGATTCCTCTTCCAAAAATATTAGTTTGGCTTATCTACCACTCCCTGCAAGGTATGGTATCTATCACCCCTCCATTCAGAAACCCTTTATCCTTGATTTTTACTTGATCACTGTATTATTTCCTTTTTTAATATGAATTGGGTGGTATTTGTTGTAGAAAAGACTCAAGGATTCGATGGCTGCTATAATCCTTGGCACGATAGCGTTTCCAAGGTCTTAGATAAGCTTCTTCGCCAGATTCTTTGTGTGGTAACATTTCTGGTTTGGGTTTTTGTATTCTTGACCTATTTCCCAACTCATGTAATGGGTTTTTCTTGTAGGAGTGAAGTACAACTCTGGATTTTGATGGCTCAACATGTAACTCTTTACCTCTCTTTTCCTTTCGTCAGGGTTTTACTGAGTTTCATGTATTTTTTCTTCGCTAAATGTTTGTGTTCACTCATGACTCAGGTAGGCTCCCAGATGATTAGGTTTGATGCACAATTCTGTGGAACTAGATGCACTTTGTTAATCATTTCCATCTTCTTTACAACTTGGTGGCTTTTGGCTCTATTATTATTTTCCTTGGGGGTTTGCTGCTTAAAGCTCCACCATACTCACTCTCGATTCATTGAGTATGGATGTTTGTATGTTTTGGGTTCTTGTACATGCTGGGATATGCCCTCAGCATGCTTGGATTCTAGGTCTCCAAACCATGAGATTTTTGGCTTCCATGGGCCTTTGCTGTTGAATATTTGTACAACTACTTTACTTCATTAGTTATTCTTGTGTTAAGGTTTCAGATAGCCTGTAGTTTTAAATCTAAGTTTAATTTATTTTTTTTCAGGTCAGTGACTGTGCTATATGTATATTAAATTAAGAGGTTGCATTGGTTGGGTTGGCCATGTCCTGTGTGTTCTTTTAAAGTTGGAAAGAAGGGGACTGTGAAATCCTACCGATGTATGGTAGATGAATATTTTAAATCTTCCTTAAATGATAGTGAGCGTTGTCCAGCTTGTTTGTAATTTTCATGGTAACTTATTATCTCGAGTATTGACATTGCTTTCCTTAGTTATATATATCTATATATATATATATATATATATTAATTATATATATATTTATATATATATTAATATATATAATAATATATATATTATATTATATATTATATATTTTTATATGTATGTATATGTATTTTTTGTGGATAATAATGACAAAAATATTTATGTTTACATCCTCATGTTCATTTCTATTTAATACATGGCTCAGGTTTCCATTTTATTTGATTTCCTAGTTAGACCTTCGTATGACTGAGATTCCTATTTCTGCTATAGGGGTTTGAGGCTTAGACTTCAATTTTGTTTTTGTTTTTTTTGTTTTTTTTACACCTGGCATCCATGTTTGTCTTATTTCCCTCCACTAGCTTACTCTTTATTCACACTTAGTGCATTATACCACTCCACTCCTTCATGTCAATCTGGAAACACTTTCCCAAGACCATTGTAGCTAGTCATGCCCAGTTTTGGTTATGATCATGTATCACTCGACTTCGTTTTTGTTCCCACAAGAACATATCCAAAATCTTTAATGGGTTTCCTGTAGCTGATTTTTCTTATTCTCTGGGCTTGATTACTTTGGCTTTCAGTAATTATACCCTATATACGATATAGGAACTTGTCATAATTGATATTGATACCTGTATCCGAAATGGTTAACATGCTCTTTATTTAGACTAAACTTGGCAAATGCTTGGAGTTCTTGCTACATGTAGGAATCGACACAACCATTCCAAAGTATTGGTAGAATAATGATCTAGTTGTCTCAATTGTTTGCACTATTAATCTATATTCTGCCTTACCACGAGCTAAATCATTTCACAAGCTCACCCTTGATTCAACATAGAGTGGCTCATTTATTTATCATCAGGTTCACGTGTGTGTATAGAATTTTGTCTTGCCATAACACCTATTGATTTTATTTCTATTCATCAGATCGTAACATCTATTCATGTATCCTACTTGGGTTCATTCGACAGGGGTTGTAATTGCTTAACCCACCCATGTTGTTGTGCATACGCTCCTTTTCTTTGAATTATTTGGCCATATCATTATTTTATCTATATTGGTCAAGCAAGGTTGAACTTGTACCATTATTCATGCTTACTCTATTCCATGGTAATAAAGTTTATCTTGTTGTTAAAATGAGGGCACACTCTCTCTGTTGCATGATACTACAATCTTCTTACTTCTTAAGCATGATATAAAATATGGAATAATCGTTGACTACATGCATACAACAACTACCTACATCTTACATGTCTCAATTTCCTGTTTACTTTCTTGTATCCTTTACCTCCCATGAAAGCAAGCTAGCATTTCTACCTATACTATATATTGCTAAAAGAATTTATAACTCAGTGTTATTCATCACGTATCGTTAATTTGTAACTAACAATCATTTAATAAAAACAGAGTAATATTCTACACCGACTACAGTACTATTTCTTAACACAATGGTAGTTACCAGCTACATACTTAAGAAAGATAACAACACTGAATTTACACATTATTCTAATCTTAACCAGAATCCCATTATACTTTATCAATATAAGACCATCAAATTTCCTAATATAGTTCACAATTTCTAATGAGTACACTTAAGACAGGGAAAACAATCGCTGGTTGCACCAGACCTCCCAACCTTGAATCCTCTGATTCCTCCCAAGCTATCATAACTTTCGAGGCCTCAGTATACATTACTAAACCTTGATAATGTTTATTTAACATTATCATGTTTAGAGATTTTTTCCTTCGCCATGTCCTGCCTTCAGGGGTTCTTTTTTCCCTTAGCCTAGGCTTTTCCACTCTTTTTCATAAAAGCAAAAGCCTGCATTTTCATTGTAGTGTTTTTATCTCCAGTTTGTATCAAGCAAGTTTCATCCACTACTCTGGTGTCATCCAATGAAATTCCTAGAATAAAATCAACAATTTTATTCGTAAAACTTAAACATCCAATCATAATAAGCTTGTTTCATCCTAGTATAGTCACTAGAGTTGTAGCCATTATATGAGTATTTATGTAGTCACAATGGAGGTGTTAAACCTCCTGGAGTAGGACAAGTCACATTAGTTTGTTTAGTAATTAGCCTGGTCTTATGTGTCTGCATCTTTTTTTTCCCATACTACACCGATAGCACGCTACAACCAAATAAAAAAAGTCTATGAAGAATATTTTCTTTTCTTTTTAGAGAACACTCCTTTAAACTACACACAATTTACTCTCCATAAAAACAAACTTAAACTTTATGGGTTGACTTGGTTGAAAAATAAAATCAAGCCCTTGACGAATCTCAGAACAATGCTAGATTTCCCATCCCCCATCCTCAAAGAAGATACTGAATCAAAAACCCATCTTTAAAGCATATATTGGATCAAAAATCACCAAAGGATTAAAGGTTTTGGATAAAAACTACTTCCTTCTTAATGAGATGTTTGATTTGGTAGCTATGTTGATTCACATGAAATATTTCTTCCATAGTTGGGAATTCGAATCCCTGGCGAAATCAATGGTTGATACATCGAAGCTACAACCATTTTTCTTTTTGTACTTGTAGTGGGGTAGTCGTAATTGTCATTCGTTGCCCCAAGTGACCCTAATGTAGCCCAGCGATCGACAATATTTCATGCTCCAGGTAGCCACTATGTCCTTTTGAAATGTGTATTGAAAGAATTCGATCACATAAATATGGGACCATTTTCCAATCGATTCTCGACTCTCCTTGCCTCCTCCTAATGATTATGAACTAGCACACAATAACCCAACATATCTATTATGAAAAAATGGTGATAGTCACACAACATACGACTTGAAAAAACATGTGTGCCTCCTCCAATATTCAACGAATCTTTCAGATCAAGAAGATCACATTGGATCTTTTTCCCTTGACTGATTTAATCCACGCAAAAATAAAAGTGTCTCCTAAACATTGTTGTCAAATAAGCAGAAACGAAGACCCAACACCTTGAAACAAACAACACAAGAACATAAAGCAAACACACATTTAAGCTACCTCTAACTTAATCAATTATTCTCACAACTCTCACATCTTCTTGGCTTTCCCATAAGGAAATCAAACCAAAATATTCTTTGATACCATGATAGACATTGAAATAGAGAGAAATGTCACACATAAACCACATTTCGTTATCTTTATGGATCACAATAGTTGGAAATATATTAAACATAAAACACTAACTCTGAACAATATTTAAAATTATTATATTTTTATAGAAAAGGTTTTTATCATCTAAATATAAATAAAGAAAATAATTATATTGAGATTTTTAAAAATAAACAATATATAAATGTTAAATTCAAAGTTATGGATCTTCTTAAAGAAGTATAAAATTTTCCATATTAGAAAAATAATAATTTAAGAAGGATTTAAATTAATTTAAAAAGAATTCTTAGGTCGTTTTATTAAAATCAATATTTATTAAAATAATGATAATTTAGAAAAATTTAAAAAATTTGTGGATTTTTTCTTTTTTAATAATAGTTTATTTTAACATTTATAACAGCTTTTCTTCCGATTTAGTTAATTTTTTTTTTTTTTTTTTTTTTTTAACTATGCATCTCATATCAACTATCCATAAATAAGTTCATGTGTGTGGACAAAAGACGATCTGTTTTTGCAGTGTCGTGGGAGAGAAACAGAATTGTTTCCATAATTCTAGATAAAAGCAACATGAGTGCAATCGAAGGTAATGCATTCTTCTTTGTCTAACTTCTTATTAGTTCCTTCCTTCAGCACTGCAGGGACTCTAGCGAGTGATCGCTAGAGCATTAATCGAGTAAAAATTGGCTCTTTTATAAAAAAATTCTTTGCTTTACCAAAATTTAAAGAAAGTTTTGGGTGGCAATTTCAGTTCACCAAAATTTTAACCAAATTTTTAGTTTAGACCTTTTATTGGAAACTTCACATGGTTCGATACAACATCATATATCTAATTTTTTTCTTATCCAAAGTTTAAAAATAACTAAAAGCTTTCCTAAATGATATCCAAACTTTTTATAATCATAACTTGAAGTAATGCTACAGTGAGTGTTAGCATTAAATCTAGAACATTAAATCTTTGGGATATATTTTATTTTAAAGCTGACAAAATGCTCACTCTTTTTTTGTTATTTACTTTCGACTAACTAGCACTCTTTTTATTATTTACTTTCATCTAAGTGGCACTCTGGCTAATTGACATTTAGCACTGCACTTAGTGGCGTTTTGACCAAGCGGCATTTGGCGCTAGACAAATCCACTGCCTAAACATCTTCCTCTTATCATCTAGTCATCTCCATAACATGTTCTTATCATCTGGTCATCTCCATAAGACATGATGCTATTGTGGATGTTATTGTAATTCACTCAATTCACTGCTTCTAAGAGACTGGAAAGAAATTCATAAAATGCTGAATTTTAGGTTTCTCCTCTTTCAAATATGGTACATACTACAACAAGTTGGTGAATTTGTCGAAACATTCATCCATAGTCATTTGCCCAACTTCATCTCATGGAATTCTTTAGCATTCTCATCATAATACCTTTCACCTAGGAATCTTGCTTTGAATTTCTTTTGAAATTCCTCCCACGAAATTGTTTTTTCTTCAAGCATTTGAGCACTCTTCCTCTCTTCCCACCACAACATGGTTTTACCTTGTAATTGATAAATTTCCAATCATGCTTTCAGGTTGCTTTCATATTCATATACTTGAAATATTTATTTATATTCAGCATCCATGCATCTGCATCCTCCTCCTTCTCTCCATCAAATATTAGTGGTTTGATATTTCTAAATTCACCTTGTAACTCAACTTTCCATTGCTTCCTATAAACCTTTGGTGACTCAGGATCGAATTTCCCTCCACTTCCTAACTTATCATATTCTATCTTCCTCATCCCTTCAATGTATGCACTCTTGTGACTAGACTTCTTTGTCCATTCTCTGATTAACTTCTCATGTTCTTCACTCGCTTTCAACAACTTCTCATTACTGCTACGGAGTTTAACCAAATCTAGTTGCAGTTTCTTTCCCATTTGCACCAACTAGGAGGATATGGTAGTACTTCCCTCTTCCCCTAGTGCCACATGCAGTTCTTCTCCTCTAGTGCTAGGTGGCTGAGGTCCTTTCGTAATTGATCGAACTTCCAATTTTCGTACATCACAATTCAGAATAGGTAAGAACAACTACAATATTAGTTTATATATACACACTCTTTCTTTTTGCACACTCTTCTCTAGTGTAGATGCCCTTTGCAGGCTCCAAAGTAGAAGTTGTGGTCTACTACAATTTGTAATGAACCTAAATCACATAAGTAAACAAAATTGTTTTCTTCTACTTTCTTATGTGATTTATCACTATACTCATATCTTGATATCCTACCCCAAATTTTTTCCTTTGTTAATGGTGTTGAATAGTATAATTTTGACGTGTTTGGGTGGTGTGTAAGCTAAACCCTTTGATTTAGTGGTAGGTGCTTTATTATTTTTATACCCATATGTATATCTAAATATACGCAACATTTGTAAGTTATGGTTTATGCTCTAACCCACACTCTTTTGGATTCAACCTTTCCACTGGTTTTCTCTTACTTTACACATGGAACATGATTATTGATTTATCTTAGGGTATAAATGTACCCTCCCACCCTTTCCGATGTCGGCCTGGATAGTATGTTGTTACTACTCTTTTGATAGGTACAAACCCTTTTAATTCACCACCGTTGGATCCATGCATCTGTTCTATGGGCACGCATCTCGAGAGTTTGGTTTTCGAGATGGGATCGAGGGTGGATATCCCTTGCTGGTTGATTTACGGTCCAAAATCCTCCAGCCTAACCTTGACATCATTTTGATCTTCCTCCTATGTTTTTTTTCCATTTTCTCTTTGTGGCGAGAAGAACTGAAGAAGGCGTAAGGTTATCTTCCCACTACTATAATGTTGCAATTGCTTTCCTCTCTCTGAGTCTACACTTCTACATCATTTTGCCCTTCGATCGGCCATTCGATAAAAGGATTCCTCTTCCAACAGTATTAGTTTGGCTTATCTACCACTCCCTTTGACGTTTGGTATTTATCACCCCTCCATTCAGAAACCCTTTATCCTTCATTTTTACTTGATGACTCTATTATTTCCTTTGTAAATATGAATTGGGTGGTTTTTGTTGCAGAAAAGACTCAAGGGTTCCACGATTGCTATAATCCTTAGCACGATAGCATTTCCAACGTCTTAGGTAAGCTTCTTCGCCAGATTCTATGTGTGGCAACATTTCTGATTTGGGTTTTTTTATTCTTGACCTATTTCCCAACTCGGGTCATGGGTTTTTCTCTTAGGGGTGAAGTACAACTCTGGATTTTGATGGTTCAACATGTAACTCTTTACCTCTCTTTTCCTTTCACTAGCGTTTTACTAAGTTTCATGTATTTTTGCTTCACTAAATGTTTGTGTTCATTGGTGACTCAGGTAGGCTGCTAGATGATTGGGTTTGATGCACAATTCCGTGGAACTAGATGCACTTTATTAAGCATTGTCATCTTCTTTAGAACATGGTGTCTTTTGGCTCTGCTATTATTTTCCTTGGGGGTTTGTTGATTATAGCTCCGCCCTACTCACTCTCGATTCGTTGAGTATGGAAGTTTGTATGTTTCGGGTTCTTGGCAATGCTGGGGTATGCCCTCAGCACGCTTGAAAATTTTGAGCCTCCGATCCATGAGATTTTTGACTTCCACAGGCCTTTCTGTTGAATATTTGCACAAATACTTTACTTCATTAGTTATTCTTGTGTTAAGGTTTCAGATATCCTGTAGTTTTAAATCTAAGTTTAATTCGTTTTTGGGTCAGTGATTGTGCTATATGTATGTTAAATTAGAGGTTGCATTGGTCAGGTTGGCCATGTCCTCTTTTTTCTTTTAAAGTTGGAAGGAACGGGACTGTGAAATCCTACCAATATACAATGGATGAATATCTTGAATCTTTCTTAAATGATAGTGAGGCTTGTCCAGTTTGTTTGTAATTTCATGGTAACTTATTATCTCGAGTATTGACATGCTTTCCTTAGTTATATATTTCTCTATGGACAATAATGACAAAAATATTTATGTTTACATCCTCATGTTCACTTCTATCTAATACATGCCTCAGGTTTCCATTTTATTTGATTTCCTAGTTAGACCTTTGTATGACTGAGCTGCCTATTTCTGCTTCAGGGGTTTGAGGCTTAGACTTCAACTCACTTTTTCTTTTTTCATCTCACATCCCATGTTCGTCTTATTCCCCTCCACTAGCTTACTCTTTATGCACACTGAGTGCATTAGACCGCTCCACTCCTTCATGTCAATCTGGAAACACTTTCCCAGGACCATTGTAGCTAGGCATGCCTAGTTCTGGTTATGATCATGTATCACTCAACTTCATTTTTCTTCCCACAAGTACATATCCAAAATCTTTGATGGGCTTCCTGTAGCTGATTGTTCTTATCCTCTAGGTTCGATTACTATGGATTTGGGTAATTATACCTTATATGCAATATAGGAACTTGTCATAATTGGTATTGATACCTATATCTGAAATGGTTAACATGATCTTTATTGAGACTAAACGTGGCAAATGCTTGGAATTGTTGCTACATCTAGGAATCGACACAACCATTCCAAAGTATTGGTAGAATAATGATCTTGTTGTCTCAACTATTTGTACTATTAATCTATATTCTGCCTTACCACGAGCTAAATCTTTTAGCAAGCTCACCCTTGATTCAACATAGAGTGGCTCATTTATTTATCAACAGGTTCACATGTGTATATAGAATTTCATCTTGTTGTAGCACCTATTGATTTTATTTATATTCGTCAGGTCCTCAAATCTATTCATGTGTCCTACTTGGGTTCATTCGACAGGGATTGTAATTTCTTAACCGACCCATGTTGTTGTGCATACGCTCCTTTTTATTGAATTCTTTGGCCATATCATTATTTTAGCTATACTGCTCAAGCAAGGTTGAATTTGTACCATTATTCACGCTCACTTTATTCCATGGTAATAAAGTTTATTTTGTTGTTAAAACGAGGAACACTCTCTTTGTTTCATGATACTACAACCTTCTTACTTCTTAAACATAATATAAAATATGGAATAATCGATGACTACATGCATACAACTACCTACATCTCACATGTCTCTATTTCCTGTTTACTTTCTTGTCTCCTTTACCTCCCATGAAAGCAAGCTAGCATTTCTAACTATACTATATATTGCTAAAAGAATTCATAACTCAATGTTATTCATCACATATACATAATTTGTAACTAACAATCATTTAATAAAAACAAAGTAATATTCTACTCCGACTACAGTACTATTTATTAACACAATCGTAGTTACCAGCTACATACTTAAGAAAGATAACAACATTGAATTTACACATTATTCTAATCTTTACCAGAATCCCATTATACTTTATGAATATAAGACCATCGAATTTCCTAATATAGTTCATAATTTGACCAATACACTTGAGACAGGGAAAACAATCACTGGTTGCACCAGACCTCCCAAACTTGAATCCTCTGATTCCCCTCGAGCTATGATAACTTGCCAGGCCTCAGTATACACTACTAAACCTTGATAATGTTTATTTAACATTATCATGTTTACAGATTTTCTCCTTGGCCACGTCTTACCTTTAGGGGTTCTGTTTTCCCTTAGCCTAGGCTTTTCCACTCTTTTTCGTAAAAGAAAAAGCCTGCCTTTTCCTTGTAGTTCTTTTATTCCCGGTTTGTATATGGCAAGTTTCATCCTCTACTTTGGTGTCATCAAATGAAATTCCTAGAATAAAATCAACAGTTTTATTAATAAAACTTAAACATCCAATCGTAATAAGTTTGTTTCATCCTAGTATAGTCACTAGAGTTGTAACCATTATACAACTATTTCAACTATTTATGTAGTTACAATGGAGGTGTTACACCTCCCAAAGCATGACAAATCACATTAGTTTGTTCAGTAATTAGCCTGGTCTTATGTGTGTGCATCATTTGTTTTTTTTTTCCACACTACATCAATAGCACACTACAACCAAATAAAAAAAGTCCGCGAAGAATATTTTCTTTTTTTTTGTTAGAGAACACTCCTTTAAACTACACACAATTTACTCTCCATAAACACAAACTTAAATTTTATGGGTTGGCTTGGTTGAAAAATAAAATCAAGCCTTTGAAAAATCTCAGAACAATGCTAGATTTACCATCTGCCATCTTCAAAGAAGATATTGGATCAAAAAACCATCTTCAAAGCATATATTGGATCAGAAATCACCCAAGGATTAAATGTTTTGGATAAAAATTACTTCCTTCTTAATGAGACGTTTGATTCGGTCGCTGTGTTGATTGACATGAAATATATCTTCCATAGTTGGGAGTTCGAATCCCTGGCGAAATCAATGGTTTCTACATCGGAGCTACACCGATTTTTCCTTTTGTACTTGTAGTGGGGTAGTCATGATTTTCATTCGTTGCCCCAAGTGACACTAGATTAGCCCAGCGATCGAGAATCTTTCATGCTCCATGCAACCACTCTGTCCTTTTGAAATGTGTATTGAAAGAATTCGATCACATAAATATGGGAACATTTTCCAATCGAGTCTCAACTCTCTTAACCTCCTCCTAATGATTATGAACCAACACACAATAACCCAACAAATCTATTCCAAAAAAAATGGTTATAGATACACAACATACAACTTGACAGAACATGTGTACCTCCTCAAATATTCAACGAACCTTTCAGATCAAGAAGATCACATTGGATCTTTTTCCCTTGACTGATTTGATCCACGCAAAAATAAAAGTCTCTCCTAAACATTGTCATCAAATAAGCAGAAACCAAGCCCCAACACCTTGAAACAAATAACACAAGAACATAAAACAAACACACATTTAAACTACCTTTAACTTAATCAGTTATTCTCACAACTCTCACATCATCTTGGCTTCGTAAGGAAATCAAACCAAAGTATTCTTTGATACCATGATAGACATTGAGATAGAGAGAAATGTCACGCATAAACCACATTTCGTTATCTTTACTGATCACAATAGTTTCAAATATATTAAACATAAAACACTAACTTTGAACAATATTTAAAATTATTATATTTATAGAAAAAGTTTTTATGATCTAAATATAATTAAAGCAATAATTATATTGACATTTTTTAAAAATTAAACCCAATATAAATATTAAATTTAAAGTTATGTTTTGGTATAAATTTCGTGTTAGAAAAAACTAATAATTTTAGAAGGTTAAATTAATTTAAAATAATTCTAGGTCATTTTATTAAAATCAATATTTATAAGAAATGACAATTTAAAAATAAAATAAAAATTGTGGATTTTTTTTAAATAAATAGTTTATTTTAACATTTATAACAGCTTTTCTTTTGATTTAGTTAAAAAAAAATATTGTTTTTTTTTAACTATGCATCTCATATCAACTATCCATAAATAAGTTCATGTGTGTGGACAAAAGATGGTGTGTTTTTGTAGTGTCGTGGGAGAAACAAAATTGTTTCGATAATTCTAGATAAAAAGCAACATGAGTGAAATCGAAGGTAATGCATTCTTCATTGTCTAACTTCTTATTAGTCCCTGCCTTCGACACTGCAGGGACTATAACGAGTGATTGCGAGAGCACTAATCGGGTAAAAATTGGCTCTTTTATCAAAAATTTCTTCGCTTTACGAAAATTTAATGAATGTTTTGGGCAGCAATTTTGGTTCACCAAACTTTTAACCAAATTTTTAGTTTAGACCTTTTATTGGAAACTTCACATGGTTCAAGACAACATCATATATCTAATTTTTTCCTTATCCAAAGTTTAAGAAGAACTAAAAGCTTTGCTAAATCATATCCAAACTTTCTAAAATCATAACTTGAAGTAATGCTACAGTGAGTGTTAGCATTAAATCTAGAACATTATATGTTTGGGATATATTTCAGTTTAAAGTTTACAAAATGCTCACTCTTTTTTTGTTATTTACTTTCAACTAAGTAGCACCTTTTTTATTATTTACTTTCAGCTAAGTGGCACTTTGTCTAACTAACATTTAGCACTGCACTTAGTGGCATTTTGACCAAGCGGAATTTGGTGCTAGACAATCCACTGCCTCAACATCTTCTTCTTCTTATCATCTGGTCATCTCCATAAGGCATGATGTTATTGTAGATGTCATTGGACTTCATTTTCAAATGCAGGTCCAAGCAAAGAAACCGTTTGCCTTAGTCACCTCAGCTCCAAGGAAGGAAACCATTTGCAGTAGTCACCTCATTTAAAGGTACACATCAGGTCCAGGTAAAGAAACCATTTGTAGTAGTCACCTCAATTAAAGGTACACATCTATGCCTGCTTGTTTCTGAACTCATAAGCTTCATCATCCCCGTACCATATGCATCTATTTAGCTAGTTTATCTTGATCATCTTAACTACAAAATAGAACAATGATTTTAATTCCAATTATATCTCCCTACTACATGCAAGAACAATACAAAATAGACTATAACATCCATTGCCATAGTCATGTGGTTTATGGAATTGAATAGATTCTTGGATTTATTTTTCTCCTAAAACAATATACTTGTACAGGTAATATTATTTTTCTCTTTTCTAATTATACTTACACAGGTAATAAAGGTAATAGAATAGTTTACTTACATAGTGTTTTTCCTTTGGCCATGATAAGAGCTTCGAAGATTTGTTCCGTCTGAAAGAGGGAGCGAGCTATGCTGCCCAAACCTTGATTATATTTATAATATAGAGGAATTGGTTAGATAGAAGCATCTAAGGAATTGCATTGCAGACAGGACAAAAAAGACAAACCAAAAAAGCTAAACTGAAAGGTTGCAAATTCACAAAAAAAATTATACTCACATACAAAGAACAATTCAAGCAGTAGTTAGATGTAAGAAATGAGCTCATTTGATAGCAAACATGTTACTAATTCCTTGAAGGGAACCACACTTCATTCAAAAATTCCATTAAATTTATTCCAAACAGAATTCAAAAAAATAGGGAAAAAGTGGAATCTTGACCTTCATGTTCATGTATGGCAATATAAACCCTAGCACACAAAGCAAAGGAAACTGCAACACATGTTTAGATATCCTTGAGTGAAACATATGGACAGGTAATTTCTATAGCCGATAGTTGAAAAAGGGAAGTTTGACTCCCTAATACACTAAAGCCTTCGGGGTTACAGTATGAACACAAGAAAAAAAATACATTGAAATTTGTTGTACTTTCAAGGCATCAACATTTATACCTCATTCTATGCTAGAATGATAATGCTGCTAGCATTGAGCGTAATACCTCGAAGCATAAAGCAAATGGTCAATAGAACATTTGGGTGTGACACAGAGTAGAGTGACTATCTCACCTCATCACAAAGAAAACCAAATAACTCAATTCAGCTAGGGAATAGGGATTTGGTTACCTTTGAAAAGTCTTGAAGCATTTCCACCGCTAACATCCATTAAAGAAAATCTCTCCTCATCCATTTCGAGCAACAACAACATTCAAACCATGTAGCGCACCAATGCAAAGCTCCTCTCCTCCACCTCAAGCGTCTACCGAAATGGTTGAATATGTGTCTTCCTCTACACACCCCACAATTATGTATATATTGTTGAGACAAATCAATTCTTTTATCTCCATAGATATCGATGGCAACGACCTATGGGAGAGAAAATAAGAGTCTGGGCATATTACAACCTTTGTGAATCTCTCTCAGAGAAATGGATTCTAAGACAAGGGGGCACATGGGTTACCCACATATAACCCAAATGTTTATTTATTTTCATTTTTATTATTTTTTATTGTTTTATTCAAATAAATAATAAATACAAAGATACATATAAATTTTGATCTAAATATAAATATTTAAAATAAGTTGATAAAAAATAGAAAATAACAAAACAAGCGTTGCATGCGATGAGGGGCGTGTGTACCTACGCCAAAGAGGTAATACGTTGAAGCGTGTATTTGTGTATTCGAGATACTGCATTGTTCATGAGGTTTCACCCAGATGGCTCCATTTGTACATCCTATAATGTTGACTAGACGATTAATTGTATTGTAATTGTTTCAAATAAGTAATTTGTACATGCCATAATGTTCACTATGATTAATTGTATTGCAGTGGTTTCAAACCAGTAATCTATACATATACATGTGAACTGTATTGTAGTATTTGAAATAAGTAATTTGCATGTGATAGATTTTATATAAAACAATGATTTATTTATTAAAATAAGTTTTATGTTTTTTTTAAA
>APFE030293022.1:0-10460 GCA_000404065.3 Pinus taeda | reverse complement strand
GAGGCTTATAAAGGAGAAGGAGTCTCCATGAATAGGTAAAGGATGAGCTTTCCCCCAAGATAAGTGGATGGTCAGTTGAACAGACATGCCAGAGAAAGGATGGCGACCTCAACAATGCTAACAACCAAGCCTGGAGTCATCTGGAAGGTTGGATGTTAGAACAAACTCGCCCAAACAGGATCAGCGCGGGTGAGACACTGGGCTGGCGCGCTGACATCGCAGATCAACTATAGAGGAGGTCTAATCAGCGCTCAAGAACACAAACGGAGGGCGCGCTATCCGTGAAATTGGACCAGCGCGGAAAACACGTGTGCTTCCGCGCTGGCAGCGCAGCAGTTACACTAGCCTCCGTCGGTCAGCGCGGTTATTTAATGAACAGACGCGATGATTCATTTAAATTAGGCAAAGAGGGTTTTTTAGCCATTTCAAGGAGCATGAGCTTAGGTGAATGTGGTTTTATAACACAGTAGGGAGACTGACATGATGGCATTGACATTTTACTGTGTAACAAGCCATTTGGCCTTGCTGGGGTGCATTCCCTTGAAACCAACTCGAAGGTATTCCACATCTCCTCTCCGTGAAGTCCTGGTCCTTCTGTCAAGTATGATGTCTTCATGTAACTCATCGAGATATTCTGGAGCAAAATCATCAACTGTAGGAACTGTGCCCATCTCAACGGTGTCCATGATCAATGGAGGTTCATACAACTTTAGATTTTCTACATACACTACTGAGTACATTTGCATATAGATCAAAAACTCAAGATGAAAGGAATTGTTTCCAATCTTCTCCAATATGGTGAATGGACCATACCATATGGGTCGCAACTTCTTCCCTTCTCCCTTCATCCTATCTTTGCTGATGTAGAACCACACTTTGTCGCTCACTTGGAATTGGTGGTCGACTCGGTGTTTGTCATGTCAAGCCTTATAACGGGCTTGACTTTTCTCCAACTACTCTTTTACTACTTGGTGAATCAATCAGATTCGCTAAATGAACTGTTGAGCTTTGTCCTTATCATTACGCCCACTGGAGCCATCTTCCCTTCCAAATACCATATCAAAAGGTTCCCTTAGCAAGTAACCAAAGCATGTCTCAAAAGATGAATGTTGCATAGATAAATGCACTGCTCGATTGTAGGAATGTTGTACATATGGGAGATGTTCATCCCATAACTTGGGATGTTTCCCACAAGAGCCTCGTAGCAAGTTTACCATGGTACGGTTGACAACCTCTGTCTGTCCGTCAGTCTGTGGATGGAATGTCGTGCTTCTTTTTAGTTTGGTGTCCATCATCTTCCATAAACTGGTCCAAAAATCTCTGAGAAAGCGAGAGTCCCGATCTGACACAATTGTTGTGGGTATTCCAAAATGGAACCAAACATGCTGAAAGAAAAGAGAAGCAGTCTGCTCTGCAGTGATTTGCTTTTTACAAGGCATCAGAATACACATTTTGCTAAAACGGTCAACGATGACATACAAATAGTCGTGACTCTACCTAGACAAAGGAAAACCTCCTACAAATTCCATTGACACACTTTCCCATGGACGACTCGAAATAGGGAGTGGTGTGTAGAGCTCGAGTTTTCTATTAGAGGGCTTTGAAACAGAACACATCACACAACCCTTTACATAGTGAGTCACAATGTTTTTCATATGAGGCCAAAAACAAAATCTTTGTACATGACATAAAGTCTTTTCAACACCAAAGTGTCCAAACACAAGAGAGGTGTGAGCCTCTCGAATTACATGTACTCTTTCCCCTGTGGGAATACACAATTTACCAAGGTGATACAACAATTTCCCCTGCAAATGATAGTTTTCCACCTGTGAACCATGGGTTAGTTTTGCATAAGTCTCTTTAAAGTTATCATCATTAGCATATTGTTTAGCATAATTCTCAAAATACAACAAAGCATTATGAAAAATAACAAAAGTAGAAATAGGAGGGCGAGATAGCATATCAGCCACTTTATTGCTAGTGACCTTCTTATACTTTATTACTAGATGAAATTGTTGAAGAAAACCCATCCACCTGAAATGACGAGATTGCTGCAACTTGGTTTGTGACTGAAGGTACTGCAAGGGCTAATGATCTGTATGGATGATGGGCTCTTTGTTGATCAGGTAGTGTTTCCACTTTTTCACACTCTGCACCAAGGCATAAAGCTCCTTGTCATAAGTGGGATAGTTTATCATAGCTTGAGAAAACTTCTCAGAATGGTAACAAATTGGCTTCTTTTTTTGCGTCAGTACAACTCCCATGGCATAACCACTGACATCGGTTTCGATCACAAATGGTTGTTGGATATCGGGTAAGGCTAAGACTAGCACGGTGTTGATCTTTTCCTTCAATGTTTCGAAGGACTTCTGTTGTCTTCCTCCCCATTGGAAAACTTGTTTCACACTTGTCAATATGTGCAAAGGTGCTGCAATAACAAAGAAATTAGCAATAAATCTCCTCCAATACTGGACTGCACCTAAAAAGCTACGGACCTTGGTTACACTAGTAGGCTTAGGCCAATTTACAATTGCTTCAACTTAAGAAGGATCAATCTTTAACTGACCATGACCAACAAAATGACCTAGGTAACCCAAAGAGGTTTTTCCGAACTCACACTTTGACAATTTTACAAAGAGTTTTTCTTTTTTCAGTACATCAAGCATTTTCTTTACATGACACACATGTTCAACCCAACTCTTACTAAAGAAAAGTATATCATCTAAATATACAAGAACAAATTCATCAATGAAAGGCCGACAGAGATCATTCATAACCCTCATAAAAGTGGTTGGAGCGTTGCAAAGTCTGAATGGCATCACCATCCATTCGAACAACCCTTGTTTGGTCTTGAAGGCAGTCTTCCACACGTCCTGCTCTGCAATTCGAACCTGGTGATAACCACTGCGCAAATCCAATTTGGTGAAATAAACAACATTCATTGACTAATCCAATAAGTCATCAATGTGTGGAAGAGGGTAGTGATTTTTCACCGTGATCTTGTTTAGTGCGCGGTAATCCACACACATCTTCCAAGTGCTATCTTTCTTTGGCACTAAGACAATCAGTGAACCACACGGAGAAGTGCTCGGCCTGATGACCCCTTGGTCTAGCAATTCCTTCACCTGTTTCTTGATTTCCTCCATCTCAATGGCTGACATCTTGTACATGCCAATATTTAGTAAAGGAGCGTCATGTTACAAATGGATCTCATGTTGGATTTCCCTCTTCAGAGGTAATCCCTTCGATTCCTGAAACATCTCATCATAATTAGAAATTAATTCAAATAAATCCTGTTTATGCTCCTGATCACAACCCTGGAAAGAGTCAACTAATTCTGCCTCTTTTTCCCTTACAACCATAAGCATGCAACCCTTACGGGAATTCACTAGCCTTTTCATTTGTCCAATGCTTACAAGGTTGGAATTGATTTTATTTTGATGAGCCCTTACTATACATTCTACCCCATCTTTTGTGATTTGGTATTTATTTTCATGACGGAAAAAGACTGCCTTTCTATCATATAGATACGGACTCCCCAATGCCATGCCACAGATATCCAGTGGGATTACATCCAGTTCTACTTCATCTACTAGCTAAGAAGTGATCACAAATTTTACTTTACACTGCTTGGTTACATTCGGTTTTTCTTTATCATATATCCATCCAAGTGGGTAAGGTTTCGGGTGTGGTTTTGTTTTTAAGTCGAGTTTCTTTACCAGGGATTCTACGATTAAATTTGCTTGGGATCCAGTATCAAATAGAGTTTCAACTTTAGTATGACTTACAACAACTCTGATATGAAAAAACTCAATTCTCTTTCAGTCATTAGGAAGGGACTCATTTACAGAACTGGTGCCTTCATGCAATTCAGAATTGACATGACGTGTAAGAGTACCTTTTGTTCCCGCGATTGTGATCAATGCTTCATCTCCTGAATCCGATCCAAGGTCTTGTTGCACAATCGCCACTGTCTTCTACTTCCCTTTTCCTCCATACTTTGGACGCTTTTCTGGGTGCTGCTTCCAATAGTGATCGTCATCATGGCCTTCTTTTTTACAGTGATTGAAATATAGTCGTTCACCTTCTTTGGTTGATGTCGTCTTCTTCTCCTTTCCTTTCCATTTCGCTTTGGATTTTCCATTGGGAGGTTTGAACGATGGCTTCCTGGAATGATCATACCTTTCATTCTTTCCCCTGTTCTCAATATGAATTGCCTTTACACTGGCTGAGTCAATAGTGGTTGGTTCAAACAACAACAATGAATGCCTATAGCTATGCAGTGAGCCAATATACTTAGTTACAACTTCAAGTGTATCAAGTGCAATACCCAAATTCAGTGCTTTCTTTCTAAACTCCTCTGTAAAACTATGAACATCCCCACCCTTGCCTTGTCTTAAATACTGCCAATTCATTAATTCTTTTTGCTTGTATCCTAAAGGAAAAATGTTCCTTTAATGCAGAAATAAAATCAAGCCATGAGGAAAAGAGGTTACCCACATTCTTACTGCGTTGCAATTTGCTCTCCCACCAAATGAGAGCGGTGTTGCTCAGCCGTAGAGAGGCCAGCTGAATCTTTGCCTCATCCTCCACGATCTGTTGAATCCTGCAGTAGACCTCAATCTGCCTAATCCAATTATTAAATTTTTTTTATGCATTTCTTTCACCATTAAACATGGGAAGATCAAATTTAACATTTAGTTTAAAGAAAGGCTTCTTAGATGCATCCTTTGAATTCCTACGATTATGGGGGTGAGAGGAAGGAGAACCTTCACTCCCGGAAGGAGAAGGAGGGGGTTCTTCTCCACCATTCCCATGTGTTGAACCTTGTCCTTTTGGGTTTCTCTCCTCAACTTTCTCCAGCCTTAAAACCAGCTGACTGATATTCTCTGCCATTGAATAAAAGGTCTTGTGGAAATTGCGCTCCTCTTCAAGATGAGCATCATCTTCTACCATGTTTCTCCTTCGATGTTCATGCCCTACTTCGGGATCAAAAGGATCTAATTCCCCTTCACCTCTTCGGAGTCAGTCTCTTGTTAGCATACAAACATGCAACTCACATCTAAAAAGACCTACTAAATTACCACTTGATCTATGGATCTTTCGCTTATAGATGTATGAAAAGAATCACATGTGAAAATTGCAGCTTAACATAGAATTTTAATGTGCACACAAGAAAAGAAGAAAAAACACACGAAAGCATGACAAGAAGACACCAAGACTTGATAACGAAGTTTGTCCAACTCGGACTACGTCTTCAAGCCCTGCTCGATTAATGGGGAGGCCTTTATATTAATGGCATGAAAAGAAGAGAATGAATTCATCAGTTTACATAAAAAGAGGCTATACCTCCACTCTGGACAATGGCTGTGAAATGGAGACCTCAAATGGAGAAATGGACAACACCAATGCATCTGTGGTGATGAAAGGGGCTGAAAACAAATAAGGTTTGTCCAAATCAGACAAAGCACACTATCGGCCCTCCTGAAAACTCTCCTGCCTCAAACTGCGTGCTGAAAATCCCTCTCCCCTACTTTCTTCATACATCAGGTCTTTATATGTTTCATTTAGGACAAGGTCGCTTAACGATCAGAGGTCAGTTTTGTTAGAGTGGAAACCGTTCAGGTGGAAGGGTCGGTGGGCACAAAAAACCCTTAAAAATAGCCTTTTTATCGTTTAAAATCGATAATACAAAAAACCCAAAAAACACTGAAAATCTGACCAAAACCTTTAAAACCGGACTTCAAATATATCAAATCGGCCCTATAAATCCATTGGGTCCAATCCCGATTGCAAATCGTTATTGCTGAGGTCCATGGCCCTGTATATCAGGGAATTGCCGATCGTCGATCGTTGATTTTTCGATTTGTCAATCGTCAATTTGTCGATTCGCCGATCACCGATTAGATCTTGGTCGTCGATCTGTTTCTTGATCTGACAGCTGAGATTGCACGTTGTTGATCAACGATCACAATCGCAACAACCTGTTGGATACCTATACCAATAGGTTTAATATTTCATGATTGGCAAATTCAAATGCCAAATATGCTCTGCTTTGCTGATACAAAGATCCCATATTTCCAAGACAAGGCAAGATGTGTACATGCCTTCATGTTTACTAAATTTTGATGGATGGTCCAACAGTCTAATCTGGATCATGCCATGTTTCAATTTTCTGTTGTAGAATAGAGAAAGAAGTCCGTCCAAACTGTTTAATCTTGGCAGACCAATAGTTAGGCAGAGAAACTAAGGTTCCCAATTGCTTAATCTGGGGCCTTGCAAGCAATAAGGGTAGTGTTAAATAGGCAATCAAAAGAAAAAGCCAATGGAAAAGAAAAGGCACATAAGGGTTTGCAAGTCCAAGTGCACCCTCCAAAGAAGAAAAAAAAAAATTTAGGCAAGTAGATGGGTAGGTAGATGGGGTTGCAGAAGTGGTATTCCTTTCAAACTGAATCTTTCTAGTCAATAAAAGGAAAGCAGCACAATGGAGCATGTCTAACTTCCTTTCTTCCTTGTTTTACACTCATTACTAACATCCCTACACCAGTTGTGTTTATGAAAGGATTCAAGGTTTTATGTTGGTTCTGGTTTCCTTTAAGAGCCACATTTCTTGTGCAAAATTCTTTTCATTTTGATCTACTCCATAAGCTAAGTTGTTTTCAAATAAACTTAGTGATATCACTCCTCATTCACCTTCTCCCTCCATATTAACCCCTAACTTCTATTATCTAAATTCCCTATGTCACCCTTTCCCTACTATTATAACACCATGGTGTATAAACCCCAAGCATTCTATAAATATACCCCCCCTTGGCATTATAGCCATATGTTCATTACTAGGGAATCAAATTGACATCTGGTCAGTTTAATAACCCCAAGCCTTACCTCTTTTCCTCCTTCAGAAATCATTTAACCTATTCAAACCCATCATTTGCTGAAAAACCTTGTAAAAAACCCATTTGCACCATTAACCCGCTCAAATGGCAAAATATTCATAAAAAACCCACTTTTCCGACTTATCCAAAGTCCTGGAGATATGCGCGACTTTATAAAAATACATTGAAAAACCATACAAATTCACCAATTTTCCAAAGTCCCGCCGGGCACGAATTTCAGGAAAAATCAATATTTTATAGCCCGCCCGACGCCGTATCGTCCGGACAAGTCATTGACCCGTCGACCGTCCGATCGGGCGCATTTCATCCAACGGCCCACATGCATATCGGACCGGCCCCGACGTCCGTAAGTTAGCTTCCGATATCTGTCAGAGGGTGACGTCAGGCCTCGGCCACGCGTCGCCCCCACAGCGTATCGGAGCCCCCTCTGACAACTCCACTTCCGTATGAAAAGCGGTGCGATACCATACCGCCTGCGGTTTCCGGTTTCCGCCAAACCGCCTTGCCAACGTCACTGCCAGCGTCACTGCTACGTCATCGCCGCGTCGGCGCCCTCGTCCGCCATTGCTCCACCTGTCCGCCACCTCACCATCCCCGTGGACCATTCATAATCCGCCACGTCACCTGATGACGTCATGCTGACGTCATCCTACCTTGACCCCACCCGATGACGTCATGCTGATGTCATCCGAAAAAGGCGCCAATGTTCCAAAAAATCCATATTTTGGCCAAAATTTCGCGTTTTTTGCACTTTTGCAAAAACGACTATGGTGTCTTCTGCATGTATTTTACGTCCAAACTCACGCCAACCTGTTGAATTCGACCTGGAGACCATCGGCGCGCCAACCCACCTGCATATTATGACCGGGACTGTCAGTGTACCAGGTATTTATCCCTGTGAATCCTCTCTGTGCCTGGTTTTGTCTGCAAATAGCCTAAATTAACTCAAAACACAGAAAAACATATAATTGACCGGCAAATCCCCTGTGCCTAGTTCCCATTTGAAGTTACAAGGTCGAAATTCACCAGCTAAGCCTTGTTTACCAAAGCTTTCACAAAACCTGCATTCTGTTCGCGCAATCGTGAACAGGGAACCCGAATTACACCTAATTACCGTGAAAGAGTCTGGCAAGAACAAGTATTTGCCTTTTTTAGTGCTTTGTGCAGTATTTCAATTGCTGCAATTTACCCTTTGTCCTCTGTTGCTCAATAAATCACCTCTCTTTCCAAGAAACTCTCTTTTCTGTTACTCTGCACAATAACACTAATTCACATATAAAGCAGAGTTTTAAAGTAACTATGGATACACCAGTAGCACCTATGGCCCTCAATGTTGCCCCTTTAAATGCCCCTCAGAGAGAATTGGAGTGGCAGGCATTAGCAGATTTGGATTATCAAATCTCAGAGGAATTTCTAATGAAAAGCAAGTTCCACATCCACCTGTTAAATGAACTAAAGGCTAAACATGAGACTGGAACAAATGTATTGGGCATTTGGGATTCCTTCCTCCCAATCTTCAAGCTTCCTTAGGTCAATCATTTCCTGACCTAATTCACCTGTGTGCTGATGGTTATGATGCCACTCAGAGGGTTGTGCTTGACCCTTCAGGTTCAGTTGTTTTCTATATTACCCCTGAGGCCATTAGAGAGATGTTGCAATTCAAAACTGAGAAGAAATTGGTTCCTTTATCTTTGATTGATCTGATAAAGCAAGGAGCTAAGATGACAGATGCTCAGATCACCAAGCTGAACCAACTATATATTAAATCTGATACTTTGGAGTACCCTCCCATTTCTCATGTTTACCTCAACCCATTGGGCAGGGACCTTGCAGATATGATCAGTCCCATTCTGGGTTATAACTCAATTGAGTATGTTGATGACACTGTACTGGTGATGATGCTCATGTTTTTCCCTGGAAAAGCTCCAATCTGCTATGACTATGCCACCTATATATCAGACAAAATGCATGAGCAATTGATGAACCTATCAGGGGAAGAGGTGTTCAGATACTCCTCCTACATCTACCACTTGATTTTATACTATCAACATGAGAAATTTTCTTTTACTATGAAAAGAGTGGATGCACAAGGAAATCCAAGGTCAGTAGTGTATTGGACCTTAGCTTTTCACTGCACACCCTATTCTCCATACACTTACTGTGAGTTTATAGACCTTTTTATCCACCCAGCCATGTCTCTGTTCCTGAGCTCACCTCCTCCAAGACTAACCGATGAGATGCAGAGGATCCTTCAGTTGTCCAAGGTATACAGCATTGGGGATTGGTATTTTTACCAAAATCACACCGTTATTAGAATATACGGTTGTGAGTTACCCCCATACAGACTGCCCAAATATGTGTCTATGAGGTTGTTTGCCCTTGAATACTTCAGGCAGTTTGGGAATGCTGATGTGAAGAACTTTTCAGGCAAAGGCAAGAAAGCACAGCTGAAGGTAAAAAACCAATTGGGCCACTTTGTTTTTAACAAAAGGGAGGAAGGCTGGCAAGAGGCAGACAGAATGCTAGAAGGCCTTGGCCTAAAGACCAGTTTCCTCTGGAAACCTTATGACCCCAATCACTTCATAACCTTAAGAAGGGTCAAGTATAGGTTTTCCAGTTATGACCATGTGAGGTTGCCTCACATAGAAAAATATGCAAATCAAACAAAATGGACGAGAGGCACATTAGAGGAACCTGTCACACAAGAAGAATTAAATGAAAGAGCATGAAGAAATCTCCTAAAGATGGCTGACTTAGAACTTCCTGCACAGGTATTTGCTCTTACAAGCACTCAAGTGGGAGCAGCTGCCTCATCCTCCACAGCACATCAGAAGGCAGTCAAAGCTACAAATCAAACCTCTAGCAAAGGAAAGGAGAAAGAAATGGAACTAGAGCAGCCACTTCAGGAACAGGTACAACAGCAGGGAGCACAGCAACAACAACAGGTACAGCAGCCAGAAAAGGAACATCCAATACAAGAAGAGCGAACAGCAGAGGCCCCAATGGTCACTGAGCAGCAGCCACCACAAATGGTGCCTCCTAGGCAAGAAATAAGAGCTGAAGCTTTAGTCCTTCAAACCTCACAAAAGGAGGACATAAGTAGGAAAAGGGACAGAGAGACTCCCCTCACAACATCAACAACTCAAGGGGAAAAGAGGCAAAGATTGAATCCTTTTTCAGAGGAAGAAATGACAATAGGGCAATCTTTGGGCATGGGCCCACCTAGCATGGAGGCCTCTGCAAGTTCCTTCCAGCAGGAACAAGAGAGGACAGTAGGAGGAGAAGTTAGCTCC
The DNA here is from genome assembly GCA_000404065.3 of Pinus taeda. Taxonomy (NCBI): domain Eukaryota; kingdom Viridiplantae; phylum Streptophyta; class Pinopsida; order Pinales; family Pinaceae; genus Pinus; species Pinus taeda. The sequence goes on along the minus strand of APFE030293022.1, from coordinate 271 downwards.
TGAAGCCAACAAAGAGGAGGTGAACAGAGCATCAAGCAGCAGTTCATGGACATAAAGAAGAGGAATGAGCCCATAAGGATACAATTATATAATCATCTGTTGAAAATGGCTCCCACCAACCAGCAAAGACTTATGTCTGCCTATGACATCCACGAGGGAAAGATGATTATGATCCACTTCATGCCAGCCATGCAGCAGCCACAGTCAGCTGCAGACTACATCAGGACCAACCTTGAGGTCCTTGCCAAGGACATCCACCCGATGGATCAGA
>APFE030293019.1:0-20874 GCA_000404065.3 Pinus taeda | reverse complement strand
AAAACTAGTAGACCAAAAGAGAAACAGTCCAAAGGGCCAATTACAATTGAAGACACCCCTTCCAAACAAAAGACATCCATCACATATGAGCGGGGAAGCCTGAAGACATCCACATGGAAAGAAACGATGGAAAAGTTGAACTTAGAGGCCTCGCTACACGATGTTAAGGCTATTCTATAGGAAAAATTGGCTAGGCTAATGGAGACTGAAAAGATGGAGGAAAAAGCAGCCAAGTCATCACTGGAGGAAGAGAAGGCTGAAACCATTGTGGAACCAAGCCCCCAGCCTAGCTCGGGCTCCTACTATAACTTCTTAGAGGCCAGGAAGATCATTACCTAAAAATTCATAGTGACACTTTTCCTTGCACTAGAGGAAGAGAGAGTGAGGACCCACACTTGGATGAAGATCGCTAAATCCAAGGGTGTGGTAGATATAGGTCCTCCGGAGGAACAACTCAAGGAGGCCCAAAAAGAATTGGCAAGGGTATGACATGTGGAGAGATACCAGCAGGCCAAGCTATGGGAAGAAAATGAGCTACTTAGACAGCAACTACAGTTCCAGGGACAGAGGAAGGAAGACAGGTCTCACCTCTTGGGAGAAAAACAACAATAGGAGGAGGGCACAACAGCCAAAGATACCACAAAAGAATAACAGAGAAAGGAAGGAATGCAGGCTGAAATTGAGACACTAGATTGGCAGCTACAGGAAAAAGAATTGCAAGGTGGCCTAGAGATACAGTCTCTAAAACAACAGATATAAGAGAAGGAGGCCCAACATACCTACATGGCGAGTTGGGCAATGGAAGCTCTACAGTGCAGGCAGCCGACCAAATCCTACCCCCTCTACCTCAAGGATCAGTGGCTGCAATTTCAGACGAACACTTTGACACAGAGAGGTATCACTCAATTCCAAAACCCCCAAAAATTCATGGCTTTATGTGACAGCAGTTCGTCAGAGGACAAGGCCAAACTATCAAAGTTCTACCTACACAATTTGGCCCTTCCCAACATGACCTCGTGGGACCCCAACACTGCAGTAGGGGACATGCAACTTATGGCCATGACCTCGTGGCTAAATCATGAAGAAAAGAGAGCACCAGAGGTCAGAAATGTCATGGACCAGGAACTACAGGAACCGCTACTGATTAGATCAGAGCCAGGGGATCCCTCAGCATTAATATCTGCCCACCAGCACTTGGAAACTGCTAGATTACATGGATAGTCAAGCTGAGGCCGTAGCACATTTTGAGGACATGGAGTGACTGTTGGGGGACAACTATGTTTATTCTTACACCCGTAGGTGGAACACATTATCCTACAGTCTAAAAATCAGAGAATACCACACCCCAACTAGAATGAGGGAGGCGTTGGCACGAGTGCCTCTCTACAAAAAGTCCATGCAGAATCTTCAAGCCAACTGGATAGGCCTCAGTTAAGTCCAGCTTTTCTTTTGGGGCTGCTAGAAGGAGGGACAAAAGAGGAGGAGCATAGGCAGTGGGAAGAAGTTGAAAGGAAGGCCAGATTTCATGACAGTGAAGAAGATATCACCTCAGAGGCCTCGGATGTGAGGGAGGTGATCAAGGAAATCAAGGATGAGGAGCTGGACTAGTTGCTTAGAGGATGAACAACCCATTTAGGAGGGGGGTGAAGATGAGCCCCGAATTGGGTAATTTGTTGGGCTCATTTTGCCTAATTGTCCTTGTTCAATCCTCCATTTTTCATAGATTATGCATGTTTTTTAGTATGTTTATGTTATTTGAACGAATAAGGGTGGTCACTCTACCGAGGAGGCTAATACGTGGTTATTTCAGGTTTATTGGACAAATGTTGGAGCAAAACCAAGCAATCATGGGCTAGGTGATGGCCAAGCTTGAGGTGAGGATTCATAGGGTGGTTGTCTCTGACATAAAATGGCCCTTCCTCGAGATCTTCACCCCCAACTTCGAGCTCACGGGCCACCAAAACGGATCCTAAAGGAAGCCAAGCAGATTTGGGAAGAGTGATTGTTTACTAGCAGTTGGGACAGCTGAGTCCCTTGATTTTATGAGGCCTGCTAGGCTCCTCGTAATGTACAAATAAGAAGGCCTCAAGATTCGTAGTTTACTTTTGGAATTGTTGTATTTTTTGCACTATAGTGCTGTCACTTTGAGCTCGTTTTCTTGTAGCCACTGCGATATAACTTTCTGGTGATGACTATTTTTTGATAATGACAAGCAGTTCTATTTGGCATCAGCTCTGAGTTCTTTATAGGAGCAGTAGCTCTTAGGTTTGGGCCCAACCCGAGAGCCAAGGCCTCCTTTATGTATTGTTATTCCTCCTTTATGTATCGTTACTTGTCCTTTATGCATTTGCAAAATCATTTCTGTTAGGTAGATTAAATTGTGCTGATTAACTAGGTCACTCTTGATGGTTAGAAAGGCTTTTGATGTTAAAATTAAGTTGGTAGGATATCAACACAGAGAAAGGCCAACGAGCACCTTTGATTTCACCTCTCCCTCATAGGATCACGGGCTCAGATCAAAGCATCCTTGCTGCCCAAAAAAAAAACACTATTTTTGCTTTGCCATGCAATCACTAGTGTACGATTTTCATTTCCAGAAGTTGGTTACATGTTCATATCTTTGAATGCTTCTTTTCATAGTTAATATACATGGTTTCCTTGTACATAAAGCTTCTTTTCATTTTCTTTACTCTTAGCTAGATCAGATTAGGTTGGCATAACTAGGTCTTTGATTTCTTGCAAGTCTTTATTGGTTTAGTTGGAAATATAAATTGCAGAGCACCTATACGACTTCTCCATCCACCCAAACTCCATGAGACCCATCTTCTCCATCCCCTAACTCGGTTTCTTGGCTCACATTTGTCCTTTTTTCTACATAACCCTACCTTTTTGTGCGACATTGCTTCAGCCCTGTTTGAACAAATTCACCCATCTACATATTCTCTCAACTCCATCCACCAGTCCCTGGACCACCTCAAACCCCTATCCTACCTCCATACCCACTCCTTCATCTTTCTTCACCCATCCATCCTCCCAAATCCCATTTCTGAACATCCTATAGGAAATCGCAGAACATCGTGTAGAAATTCCAGAACATCGTGTAGAACCCCTACACACTTTATGTAGAAGCTCACAAATGAGGTTTCTTGATAGCCAAACTCTCTGAAACTCTCTGGAGGGGTGTTAAGGACCCCTTAGGCCCTCTTTGAACCTTCCCGACCTCTTCCAAGAATTTCCTCTCGCCGATCCACCTCTGCAGAGTCAAGAAGAGTGAAAGCACATGCATGATAATTCTGACAACTTATTCAAAAATACAAAAGGATGTTTTCTTCAGATAGAAGTTGTTTGGACACGTGTATTTTACCTTCCTAGAAGTAATGGCATCTCTTTCAGTAGCTTGCATCCTCTCTTTCGCATGACTAGGACTAGCTGGTCAAATTAGGGTTTGCTAGGGTTTGTGCTTTCTTTTATCTTTTCAGTTTCTTTTTGCAAGCAGATTAGCTTCCTTCGAGCTAGCTTCCATCCATCAATTAACAAGCTTCTTCACAGAGCTCATAGAAGTTGGCTTGAGCCCCTAGCGGAATTGTCCCAGCTCACTAAGTGACAGCTCCGGCAAGAGATAGTACTTGTGAATACAACACCGTCGCTTCCAAGTCTGTTACGAACTACCAGGTTGATAAAAGTAAAGAAGGGAGTCCGAGGAGTTGCAACATTATTGCTGCAATACTGGAGCACACCAATCATACCAAATAGAATTCCTTGCTAAATAATGGCTTTGACAAAGCTTATAATCCGATTGAGTAAACATTTATTCTCAACATGTTTACATTGTTTATAGACGTGGTTAATTTTGTTACTTTTATTTTTATATTTCTCCATATTGATATATTGTATATCAATTTTTGTGTTTTTTACAAGAGGTGTTTTATTGCCTCAATTTCCTTGTGAGTAGGTTGGCACAATAAACATGGGAAAATGTCCCACTTCCAATTACATTGTCTCCATCTTTGAATAACAACTAAAAGCTCTTCTACATTGATTCCAAAATTAAGAAAACTATAATTTTCAATGATATTTTTTATGATGACAAAAAGCCCATCTAAAAGGTATCATTCTAGAGATAGATATCAATTATTCCTGATGAGCATCGAAACGAGAAGAATAATCTCCAATTTATCTTTCCTACTGAAAATATTAACTCAAATCTATCTCCAATTTATCATTGCTACTCAAAATATTAACTCATATAGTTGAATTTGTTAAAAGACTTCCCCTCTTTCTAACACTGAGAAGTGAATAGGCAATGGGGATGTTTAAGTAATTATTGGAAAAACTAATAGAGATGAGAGTAAATGTGTTGAGACTTTTAGGAACCAATTGAGAGAGCTCATTATTTGAAAGGGTCAAAGAAGTGAAGAGATCCCAAACATTTTAGAATGGCTCCATCAAGATGGTTTCTAGGAAGAAATATAATGGTTAAATAATTGCTCAGTTAATTTCATTCAGAATGGATCCCTCCATCTTATCCTTCCTTCAAAATTTAAAGTGCATTCAAAAGAATCAACTTTATGATTCCTTTTGATAATTGACCTAAATTTTTTTGTTATATGGTACGATTCTAGGGAAAATATAATCTCTAGAACCAAGTTGTTTGAAATTGGTTGTCTTGAATGGAAACAAACAAAATCTTTGAATATTAGAGTACTGGCATTAGTTCGACCTAAGATTCCTTGATCATTCTATGATGGAGATTGTTGCTACTCTCAAGCTTTGAGATTTGTCAAGGATGGTTATTAACTGTTTAGATTATACATTGTCGAGGCCCATATGAGAGAGGCATTTAAGAATTTTTGGGAATAAGAAAATAATGCAATTTTTGGGAATAGGAAAGCACTGTAAGTTTCCTCCTTAGTATGTTTTTCATTCATTCACATATCCAATTTGATGAAAAAACACATTGAAAGCACTCCTTTAGAAAGGATAACCTATGGCAAAATTTAGCTTTTCACTAAACTTAAAATCATACTACATAACACATGGCAACATAACACATGGCATGTGTATGACTGTTGCAAAGGCATTCTTCGAATTCCAGACCCATGGGATTGCCTATGCATCCATACATAAAGTTTATATTACCACAATTAAAATGTGTTCTGAAAATAGAATGAATAGATAGCATATACTAGAATTATAAACTAAATGGCTTTGAAATTCTTTTATCAGAAAGAATGAACATATAACATATACTAGAATCATAAACTAATTGGCTTTGAAAAAAAACCATAAAAATGATAATAATATTAGGGATGCAACTTCTCTTAAGAGTATCGGTATTCTAGTAACTAGAATAATTTATCTACATCTATTAAGAAGTATCTTCCCAGACTTACCATAGCGCAACACATGCCATGAAGGACAATATAAGTATTCTTAACATAGCGCAATAGATGCCATGCAGGACAATATAAGTATTCAATAGCCAATCCCATGCACGTAATGTTCTTCTCCGAGTACCGAATAATCCTTGAACATCCACGAAGAAATATATTTACGAATTTAACATAGGCCAACAGATTCCATACAACACAATATTCTAACTTAACCAGCAATCCTAGCCATGGAAATTTCAAGTTCATGGTTTAAAGAAATATTACTACATGGCTAAAAAATTACTAGAAGTCTAACCAATAATTGTGAGAAGGAGAAATGAGAATGCCACAATTATATTTGTGATTATGTGGTGTCACTATTTCAAGTTTCTAATCTTCCTATTATGTGTTTCTCATGGTCACACTCTATCCCTTCAATTACCACTTGAGAAATTTATTTTTTGAATTCCATTAAAATTTATTAAATTATAGACTCTCGAAGCCACATAAAAAAATTAGCCCTAGAACTCTCATGGATTTCATAGCAAATTGTATGAAACAATAGTAACAAAAATAGCAAACATAATCCTCAATAATGTGAACATAATGGAGAATCCTCTAATTAGAATGAAACATATGATTACACAAATAATATCAAATTCCAGTAATGAACAAGCTAGTTTAGTCTTTTCGCATGGAGGGGAAGTAGGCCTCAATGAGTCTTGACATAGCCTTCTCTCTCATGTTTGAGAGACATCCGAACGTTTTGAAAATAAAACACAATGGTGAGATGAGAAGAAGATGACATTTAGTTGTAGAAAATAAATTATCTTCCCACATTGACATCCATAACAATTAATGAAAGGATTTATGGTGGTTTTTAATGGGCTCACACAGAGAGGCTGCACCAAACTACTATGCGTAGGATGAGTAAACTAAACCCCTAAGACAATTCAATATTCCACTAAAGGCTTAACCCCATCATCATTTTAATTCCACAAGGAAAAAAAGGAAATAAAATGTAAAGGGGAAATAGGTTTGAACAGACGGCTAATAGGAATAAATGGTGTGTGAGCCTCAAATGGTCACTGGACAAAATCAATGGATAGGGCAACAAAAACATTCTTTTGAAGACATCCACTTTTATAACATGAAAATCCCTACTACATGAAGTAATTATTACAATTTGGTATCTTAGGCTCTACTTTAAGAAAACAAGAATGAAAAGAAAAGTTGAGGACATTAAAACACTTTTTCCTCTATGTAAGATAATCATATCACCATTATGCACCCAAACTCCTCAAATTATAAAAGTGGGTGTATGAAGAGTCCTCCACTCACATATGGTTAAATTTCTCTTGTCATTTTAGATACCATAATGTTGTGAAAGTCATTGCCAAATTTGACTTAGAAACAAATACGATGCTCTCTTTACCATAGCCAAAATTAATTTTGTCTTGGTTGCAACAAGTCTCCATCTGAAAGAATATTTTTTCAATGAAAGATATAACTTTTAGAGGAACAAAAAACGTTAAATTAATGAACCAATGGCAAAAATATAATAACATGTACGTGACATTGTGTCAACCTTAAGTCGAGTTGGCAATTCCTACCCTTATAAATCTCATTAATAACCTATGAGTCAAATAGAGACACTTATTTTGAATATGATATTCTTAACTTAGGAAAATAGAATTCTTTCCTAAATAACCACTTTGAAAAAGCTTATAATGGGATTAACTAAAAAATTATCCTCAACATGTTTAAATTGTTTATAGACATGGTTAATTTTGTTACTTTTAGTTTTGTTTTTTGTAAAAGATGTTTTACTCCACAATTTCATTGTGAGTAGGTTGGTACAATAAACATGGGTAGATGCCCCACTTCCAATTACGTTGTCTCCATCTTTGAATAACAACTGAAAGCTCTTCTACATTGAATCCAAAATTAAGAAAAAGATAATTTCAATGATAATTTTTATGATGACAAAAATCCCATCTAAAAAGTATCATTCTAGAGAGAAATATGAATCATTCCTTATGAGCATAGAAACAAGCAGAACAATCTCCAATTTATCACTGCTACACAAAATATTAACTCAAGTCCTTGAATTTCCTAAAAGACTTGCCCTCTTTCTAACACTCATAAGTGAGTTGGCAATAGGGTTGTTTAAGTTATTATTGATAAAACTAATAGCAATGAGAGTCAATGTGTTGAGACTTTTGGGAACCAATTCAAAGAGCTCATTATTTGAAAGAGTCAAAGAAGTGAAGAGATCGCAAAGTGTTGAGAATGGCTCCATCAATATGGTTTCTAGAATGAATCCCTCCATCTTATCTTTCCTTCAAAATTTGAAGTGCATTCAATAGAATCAACTTTCTGATTTATTTTGATAATTGACCTAAAACGTTTTGTTATATGCTACAATTCTAGGGAAAATAAAATCTCTAGAACCAAGCTGTTTGAAATTAGTTGTTCTGAATGGGGAGCCACTACAGATTCTTTCTCTCATTTCACCCACAAAATAGTTGAAGATTAGGGAAGAAATAATGACATTAGGTAGACGCAAGATTCCTTGAGAATTCTACTATTGAGATTGCTGCTATAGACTCTCAAGGGTTGACTTTTGTCAAGTGTTGCTATTAATTGTTTAGATTATACATTGGAAAGGCCCATATGAGAGAGGCATTTCTCAAGTGAAAAAAAAAATTGGGAATAAGAAAGTACTCCATGTTTCCTCCTTAGTATGTTTTTCATTCATTCACATATCCAAATTGATAAGACTACATGTTGAAAACACCACTTTAGAAAGGAGAAAGTGTGGCAAAATTTAACTTTTCACTAAATTTAAAATCATACTCATATCACTCACACATTGCAATATAAACATATCACATTACATGTGTATGAATGTTGCAAATCCATTCATTGAATTCCAATCCCATGACCAGTGCCAATGCCTCCGTACATAAAGTTGATATTGATGGGCATAGCTTACCACAATTAAAATGTTTTATGAAGAAAGAATGAATATATAACTTATACTAGAATTATAAATTAAATAGCTTTGAAATGTTTTCTGCCAAAAGAATGAATAGATGACACATACTAGAAATATAAAATAAATAAATGGCTTTGAAAGAAAACCAAAAAAATGGTAATAATAGCGGTGATGCAAGTTCTCTTGGAGTATTGATATTCTAGTAACAAGAATAATTCATCCACATCGATTAAGAAATATCTTAACATACTAACCATATTGCAACACATGCCATACAAGACAATATAAGAATTCAACTCAAGAGCCATTCCGATCCATGTAATGTTCTTCACCGAGCCCCAAATAAACCTTGAACATCCATAAAGAAATATCTTCCCGAATTTAACATATGCCAACAAATTCCATACATGACAATATTATAACTTAACGAGCAATCCCAACCATGCAAATTTCATATCCTGTATTTATAGTTTGCTACCAGTTTGAAAATTTGAATTATTTGGAGCCCGAGCCAAATGCGAGCCCTCCAAAAATTCTCGAAGGCCAAGGTGTAGCCCATGTCAACGAGTGTGGTTGGAAATAGTTCTCAACCAGCAATTGACGCGCCTTGGTTTTACCTCACTAGCTGCGTCATTGCCCTAAGCGAAAAGTTGCCTACAATCATTTGGTCATCTATTTTATACACGTCTTTGTATTTCTTTTTCTGAATTGTGAGATGTGGGAAAATACAATATATTCGAGGTTGATAAACTCAATGTTTTGGATGATTATAATGTTTAAAGAGCACATGAGATATGGTTTTTTTTAATGATATCTGAATAATTAATTAATAATATATATGAAAATTTTATTTGTCTATATTTATACTCAAAGAAGGATTGGCAATGGATCCATGAGAGATACTACAAGAAGATATTGGTTTGGGAGTATAGATGCCTTTCTTTGGCGGGGAGAGTTATTTTGGTGCAATCTATTTTAAATAAGTTGGCAGTTTACTGGGCTCATCTGTTTTTCCTCCCCGCGAGAATAATTCAATCAATGGACAAGCTTACTGCAAATTTCATCTCGGGTGGTGAGGTGGAAAAAGGAAATACCACCTCTCGAAACTATCCTATATTTCTTTGCCAAGACTTGAGGACTTTTGGAAAGGCCCTTTTGTGCAAGACTGTGTGGAGGGGGATTTATGAGTTAGGGCTTTGGAGGAACACAATCCAGGAAAAGTATATGGGTAGAAAGAACATATCCTTTTGGTTCGAGAAAGGAAGGATAGGATCCTCTTATGGATCATCAATTTGGTTAAGCCTCCACAAAATCGAAAGTCTCTTCCTGAAGAATTTAATATGGCATTTCCAATCTGGGAAAAAAATTCTTATAGGGAAAGACATTTTTTTGAGAGGTATAGAGGAGATCTGTGTTCTTGAATCCTTGCGGACATTTCTTCATAGGAAAGGCATTTTATTTTGGGATAGATTGATCACAATATGGCAGGGTCCAATCCCTATCTGGGGTGATGCTGAAAGTTTACAAATGTCTGCTGATATCCCTCTGAAATGGGACCAAATGAGGACACGTCTCAAGAACTTTGGCATATTCCTCTCGTCGGAGCATGACTTTCTTCTATGGAGAAATTAGTCCTCACACATTATCTCTTTCCAGTGCATTTACTGGAAATCTGGGTGTCCATCCAAAATGGTCTTTTTTACATGGCTATCCTTCCATAATAAGAATCTATCGTTGGAGAATTTAAAAAAGCGTGGATGGCACGGTCCGAGTATTTGTCCTATTTGCAGATCAGCAGAGGAAGATAACTTTCACTTATTTCTAAATTGCAAGGGATCTCATCAATTATGGCTACTTTTGGAGAAATTTTATGGAATCCAACATATGTCTCATGACTCAATAAATGAAGCATTTCTATGGTGCAGCAAACAAAAAGATTCATGGAGATCAATTTTTATCATTACTTTTTGGTGCATTTGGAAGTGGCGGAACAACTATATTTTCAATGACAAAAGGGCCCCTTTTATGGAAATCTTCTTCAATATTATTGCTCACTATGATGAAATCCCGCAACAATTACCCAAGCAAAAGGAGCAGGTTAGTAAAGACCTCTCACAAGAATTTTCTTCTCTGCCTAGGGCGTATTTCGATGGAGCTGAGGAGAATGGTTTATGTGGTTGTGGTTTTCATATTTTAGCAAATCAAGACAGTTTTTTTTCCATTCATTGGAATGGAGGGAGGGGCACAAATATGTTGGCTAAGGCAATGGCTCTCACAGGTCTCTTGAGTTTCTATCTTTTTTTAAATCTTTAAAATGTTTCAATCTTTGGAGACTCAAAAATTTTAGTGGATTATGTCTCTGGGAAAAATTCCATCTCCAGGCCTCATCTAGTGGGGTGGCTAGATAGGATCAATTTTTTTTGGAACTCTCTAATAGGTGGCACAGTCAATCACATCAGTAGGGACCAAAATCAAAACGCTCACTCCTTATCTAAAAAGGGTCTCCAAGCAGCTTCGGGGTCTTGGCATCTACAGGTTTCCTCTTGAGGGAAAATCTTTCCCATACAGGATTTCTTCCCTTGTGATTTCTAGTTTCTATGTTGCAGATCGTCAGATTCTCTCGGGTTTTCTCTTCTGTTTTATAATTTTCCATGTCTGTTTTTACTCTGGTTATATAAGATGTTGTTTCTATGGTTCGTTTTTCTGCTAGGCAGGCTTCAACTCAATCTCTCGACTCATCATGGTCTCTTATATTTTTCTAATCGAAAGCGGGCTGCGGGCTTATAGTCTAGTTTTTTCTTTTTTTATCGCCTTCTCTTGATATCATTTCATCATGGTGCAGATGTTTATGCTCTAACTCTGGGGTTTTTAAAGGCTCAATCTTGCCATTACTAAATATGGCTCTTCTTCTGTGTTGATTCAGATGATCTTTTGGGACATATTCTATGTTCAAATGAATGTACATTCTCACTCTTTTATATATCTTATATAAATACAATCATGCTTTTCTATCCTAAAAAAATGCAGATGCCATATAGGACAATACAAGAATTCAACAGCCAGTCCCATCCATGTAATGTTCTTCACCGAGTCCCGAATAAACCCTGAACATGCACGAAGAAATATCTTCCCAAATTTAACATAGGCCAACAAATTCCATACAGCACAATATTCTAGCTTAACCAACAATCCCAGCCATGGAAATTGCATCTCCGTATTTATAGTTTGCTACGAGTTTGAAAATTTGAATTATTTGGAGCCCGAGACGCATGCGAGCCCTCCAAAAATTCTCGAAGGGCAAGGCTAAGCCCATGTCAACGAGGGGTGTTGGAATTACTTTTCAACCAGCAATTGACACGCCTCGGTTTTACCTCACTAGCTGCATCATTGCCCCAAGCGCAAAGATGCCTACGTATCATTTGTTCATGTACTTTATACTCTTCTTTGTATTTATTTTTTTGAATTGTGAGATGTGGGAAAATACAATATATTTGAGGTGGATAAACTGAATGTTCAATTATTTGGTTGATAAAATTTTATTTGTCTTTATTTATGTCTAACTAGATGGTAGTCATTGAGCATCTTAAAACTTAAGGATATGAGTTGAGTGCCAAAAGCAGGATTTTGTTGAGTTAATTAAATATGGATATTGAAATATGAAGAAAATGACGACGATTTTAATGTATTTATAATTTTTAGTGGTTAACTAGTAAAATTCAATCAAAGAGGTTAAAGTGCATAAGCTTTGGAGAAGATGTTTTTCACTTTCACATGCATTATCACTAATGATCATTTGAACTACCCCATATTAAAAGACAAACTAATTTCTCACCAATTTTTTAATAAATTCATGTTACTTGTAAACATTCAATGACAAAATGTTGATACCTTAGGTCTAAATTCACATTAAATACCCCTCCAGCGAAAATTCATCTAATACCCATGTAATTGTTATATCATTCTCCTCTAATTAAATTTAATATAGTACCCTTAACTCTTTCGCAAAATATAGAGTCCAACCAAGTCCAACAACTAATCCTAAGGCCACAAAACACCAAACCTACATAATTTTAAACCAATCAACTATTTTGTGGAAGATAGAGTCTAAGGTACTCAAACTAATCCTAAGGCCACAATGTAAAAAACCCACATCCTTTTAAAGAAATCAAACTAATTCTAAGGCGACAAATCAGCAAACCCACATCATTTTAAAGAAATCATCTTCTAGTCCATGAATTCTTTGAAGTGAGGCACTCTATTCACACATTCAATTCTAGGCCCTATCTAGGTGTTATTCTTTGACATGTCCATGATGTAGCCTCAACAATGCCTAACATAGAAAAGAAAAATATTAGTTTGATTTATTAGGTGGCTATATAAACATTCAAAAGCTTTTAGAAAGAAAAATTCTTGAAACTCAAGGTAAGAACATCCAAAATTATGCCTTCTAATGAATTATTAGTAATTTCACAAAGTAGACATTGTTACAAGTTGGGGCAAAAAGGCTTCAATTATGAACTGCACAAAGAAAACTTGTTCCAAGTTAATGAGTTATATCTAGTTTCATAATGTAGAAAAAGTAAACAGGATCCTATAGAAATGCCATTAAAGAAAAAGAGTAAATTAAATAGGCATATGTCTATCCCCACCAAAATAAATTAATCTATTACAAACAATAAAATAATCTATTACAAAAGGTGAAAAAATAAATTTATTCACGGAGAAATGAATGTTGTAAAGATAAATAATGGCATATAAAATTCTACAAAAAAAAAAAATATCCAATAGCTAATTAGCATGTTGCACAAATAGAACCCTATTTTACTAAACACAATGCACAAATAATTATAGTTCATTCACATTGGAGAAAACTCTTCTTTAGGATAAGCATAATGCAAAAATAGCTAGTGATATGTTACAATGGTTACTCAAAAAAGGATTGGCAATGGATCCCTGAGAGATACTACAAGAAGATATCAGTTTGGGAGTATAGATGCCTTTCTTTGGCTGGGAGAGTTAATTTGGGGCAATCTGTTTTAAATTAGTTGGCAGTTTACTCGGCTCATCTGTTTTTCCTTCTCTCGAGCATAATTCAATCAATGAAAAAGCTTACTGCAAATTTCATGTCGCGTGGGTGGAAAAAAGGAAATATCACCTCGCAAAACTATCATATATTTCTTTGCCAGAAAGCATGGGTGGATGGGGTCTATTAGACATGAGGACTTTCGGAAAGGCCCTTTTGTGCAAGACTATGTGGAGGGGGATTTATGAGGTAGGGCTTTGGAGCAACACAGCCGAGGCAAAGTATATGGGCAGAAAGAACATATCCTTTTGGTTCAGGAAAAGGAAGGATAGGATCCTCTTATCGATCATCAATTTGGTTAAGCCTCCGTAAAATCGAAAGTCTGTTCCTGAAGAATTTAATATGGCGTTTCCAATCAGGAAAAAAGATTCTTATAGGGAAAGATATTTTTCTCAGTGTTACAAAGGAGATCTGTGTTCGTGAATCCTTGCTGACTTTTTTTCATACGAAAGGTATTTTCTTTTGGGATAGATTGATCACAAGATGGCAGGGTCCAATCGCTATCTGGTGTGATGCCGAAAGTTTACAAATGTTGGCTGATATTGCTCTGAAATGGGACCAAATCAGGACACGTCTCAGGAACTGTGGCATATTCTACTCGTTGGAGCATGACTTTCTTATATGTAGAAATTCATATGGGATGGGTTCCATTCGGGTAAAATACATTACGAGAGTTTGATTAGTCGTAATCAGTCCTCACGCATTATCTCTTTCCCGTGCATTTACTGGAAATCTCGATGTCCATCCAAAATGGTCTTTTTTGCATGGCTATCCTTCCATAATAAGAATCTATTGTGGGAAAATTTAAAAAAGCGTGGATGGCAGGGTCCGGGTATTTGTCCCATTTGCAGATCAACAGAGGAAGATAACTTTCACTTATTTCTAAATTGCAAGGGATCTCTTCAATTATGGCTACTTTTGGAGAAATGTTTTGGAATCTAGCATATGTCTCATGCCTCAATAAATGAAGCATTTCTATGGTGCATCATACAAAAAGATTCATGGAGATCAATTTTTATCATTACTTTCTGGTGCATTTGGAAGTGGCGGAACAACTATATTTTCAATGACAAAAGGGCCCCTTTTATGGAAATCTACTTCAATATTATTACTCACTATGATGAAATCCTGCAACAATCACCCAAGAAAAAGGAGCATGTGCTATAATGACGAGAAATAAGTTAAGAACAATTTTTTTTTCTTTCCATCTACTGTAAAAACTAAATATTGTGTGAAGGTATGGATCCAATCCTAATGATTTGCAAAGTTTCCAATGAGCGTTTAGTTTCCTGGGTGAGGAGGGGTGACACTCTTGAAGCAAACAACATGCCAAGAATATTTGATTATTGTGATTTAAACTTAGAGTACATCACGAATACTAGTCTACTTAATCCCTTTGTGTATCAAAGTTTTCTAATGATAATAGGGTCCCTAAGAAGGGTTTATTATTGAAACTATAAGAGGTAGCAATTGTTTATTAACTAGTGAGTAAAAATTAGATGAACTACAATTCTATAATCTTTTATATATCAATCGTAAAAAAAATAGGAATTCACGAAAATTATAGTTTTGGTTAAAAGTTAAATTTTGCCACACGTTTTATTTTCTAAATAGTGTTTTCAACATGTAGTCTCATCAACATGGATATGTGAATGAATGAAAAACATACTAAGGAGGAAACATGGAGTACTTTCTTATTCCCAATTTTTTTTTTCACTTGAGAAATGCCTCTCTCATATGGGCCTTGCCAATGTATAATCTAAACAATTAATAGCAACTCTTGACAAATGTCAACCCTTGAGAGTCTATAGCAACAATCTCAATAGTAGAATGCTCAAGGAATGTTTGGTCTACCTAATGTCAATATTGCTACTCTAATCTTCAACTATTTTGTGGGTGAAATGAAAGAAAGAATCTGTAGTGGTTCCCCATTCAGAACAACTAATTTCAAACAACTTGGTTCTAGAGATTTTATTTTCCCTAGAATTGTAGCATATAACAAAATTTTTTAGGTCAATTATCGAAATAAATAAGAAAGTTGATTCTATTGAATGCACTTCAAATTTTGAAGGAAAGATAAGATGAAGGGATTCATTCTAGAAACCATCTAGATGGAGCCATTCTCAACACTTTACAATCTCTTCACTTCTTTGACTCTTTCAAATAATGATCTCTTTGAATTGGTTCCCAAAAGTCTCAACACATTGACTCTCATTGCTATTAGTTTTCTCAATAATAACTTAAACAACCCTATTGCCAACTCACTTATGTGTGTTAGAAAGAGGGCAAGTCTTTTAGGAAATTCAGGGACTTGAATTAATATTTTGAGTCGCAATGATAAATTGGAGATTCTTATGCTCTTTTATATGCTCATAAGGAATGATTCATATTTATCTCTAGAATGATACTTTTTAGATGGGATTTTTTTCATCATAAAAAGTACCATTGAAATTATCTTTTGCTTAATTTTGGATTCAATGTGGAAGATTTTTCAGTTGTTATTCAAAGATGGAGACAATGTAATTAGAAGTGGGGCATCTACCCATGTTTATTGTGCCAACCTACTCACAACGAATTTGTGGAGTAAAACATCTCTTATAAAACACAAAACTAAAAGTAACAAAATTAACCATGTCTATAAACAATGTAAACATGTTGACGATAAATGTTTAGTTAATCCCATTATAAGCTTTTTCAAAGTAGTTATTTAGGAAAGAATTCTATTTTCCTAAGTTAAGAATATCATATTCAAAATAAGTGTCTCTATTTGACTCATAGGTTATTTATGATATTTATAAGGGTAGGAATTGCCAACTCCACTTAAGGTTGACACAATGCCAGCTACATGTTATTCTATTTTTGCTATTGGTTCATTAATTTAACATTTATTGTTCCTCTAGAAGTTATAGCTTCCATTGAAAAGATATTCTTTCAAATGGAGAGTTGTTGCAACCAAGAGAAAATTAATTTTGGCTATGGTAATGAGAGCATCGTATTTGTTTCTAAGTCAAATTGGCAATGACTTTCACAACATTATGGTATCTAAAATGACAAGAGAAATTTGACCATCTCTGAGTGGAAGACTCTTCATACACCCACTTTTATAATTTGAGGTGTTTGGGTGCATAATGGTGATATGATTATCTTACATAGAGGTGAAAGTGTTTTAATTTCCTCAACATTTCTTTTGATTTTTGTTTTCTTAAAGTAGAGCCTAAGATACCAAATTATAATAATTACTTCATGTAGTAAAGATTTTCATGTTATAAAAGTCGATATCTTCAATGGATGTTTTTGTTGCCATATCCATTGATTTTATTGAGTGAGCATTCGAGGCTTACCCACCATTTATTCCTATTAGCCTTGTGTTGAATCCTAATTCACCTTTTCATTTTATTTTCTTCTTTTTATTGTGGAATTAAAATTATGATGGGGTTAAGACTTTAGTTGAATATTGAATTGGCTTAGGGGTTTAGTATACTCATCCTACCCATAGTAGTTTTGTGCAGCGTGGTTGTATGAGCCCATTAAAAACCACTGATTTCATTCATTAAAAATAATCAAAATATTCAAGATTGAAACCATAAGGGGTTGCAATTGTTTACTAAGTAGTAAGTAAAAATGAGATAAACTACAATTCTATAATCTTTTATATATCAATCCTAGAAAAATAGGAATTCATAAAAAATGTTTAGTAGTTTAAAATAAAAACACATTGAGATTAAGAGTGTTGCAACACATACTAGGTACTTGTTTCAATTCAGGTTCTAGAAATGGTGTAATTGTTCCAACAAAATTGTTGGGGACTAACATCAAGCCTCATCCTTTTCTCAAATATGCCATTTAGTTGGACTCCATCACATGAAATTAAGTACCACCAAATGGCTTAATACTCCTACAACCTCATTAGTGAAACATGGCACCATAAAAGACTCATTCTTTGATATATCTAAGATTACAATGAGGGTTTGAAATAAGTCCTTCTGAGTGTTGTGAGTAGTCGCCAAATAGTTACAGATCATAGGATCTATTTTTGTGTATTGGCACTAGTTACATAAAATACTATCCCTTTCTATAAGAAATCAATCTATCCTAACCATGGCTATTTATTTATTTCATATATTAAAAATAATCAAACTACTCAAGGTTTAATATATTAACAAAATATCTAAATTTGTAGCATAGTGATAAATGCACTCTCACTCACAATCATTAAAAATCTAAAATACATCTCAAATAATGCTTCTATTCCAAAAACCTATTGGTTTAGGTTAGGGAACCCTATGACAAGTCTGGCTAAATAAGTGGAAGTAGTATTGGTTATCTCAATTTTTTATGGGGGATTTTCAAATGGTTTGGGAGGGTGTCAAAATATTATTTTTCCTTGCAACTTCATGATTTAAAGAAAATATTACTACATGGCTAAAAAATTACTAGAAGTCTAACCATTAATTGTGAGAAGGAGAAATGAGAATTCCATAATTATATTTGTGATTATGTGGTGGTATGATTTCAAGTTCTTGATCTTCCTATTATGTGTTTCTCACGGCTCTCATTCCCATCAACTACCACTTGAGAAGTTCATAGATTGAATTCCATTAAAATCTATTCCATTATAGACTCTCTAAGCCACAAAAAAAATGAGCCCTAGAAGTGTCATGGATTTCATAGCAAATTGTATGCAACAATAGTAACACAAATAACAAACATAATCCTCAATAAGGTGAACATGATGGTGAATCCTCTAATTAGAATGAAACATATGATTACACAAACAATATCAAATTGCAGTAAGGAAAAAGATAGTTTAGTCTTTTGGCATGGTGGGGTAGTAGGCATCAATGAGACTTGACATAGCCTTAGCTCTCATGATTGAGAGAAATCTTAAAGTTTTGAAAAGAAAACACAATGGTGAGAGGAGAAGAGGATGGAATTTAAGTTGTAGAAAATAATTGAGCTTCCCAATTTGACATCCATAATAATTGATAAAGGGATTTATGGTGGTTCTTAATGGGCTCATACAAAGAGGCTGCACCAAACTACAATGGTAGGATGAGTGAACTAAACCCCTAAGCCAATTCAATATTCCACTAAAGTCTTAACCCGGTCGTCATTTTCATTCCACAAGAAAAAGAAGAAAATAAAATGAAAGGGGGAATTAGGTTTCAACACAAGGCTAATAGGAATAAATGGTGGGTAAGAATGAATGGCCTCTTAGCCTGTAATGGTCATGACAAAATGAATGTATAGGCCAACAAAAACATTCATTTGAAGCCATCCACTTTTATAACATGAAAATCCTTGCTACATTAAGTGATTATTATAATTTGGTATCTTAGGCTCTACTTTATGAAAACAAGAATCAAAATAAAAGTTGGTGAAATTAAAAGACTTTTCTGTCCATTTAAGATAAGCATATCTCCATTATGCACGGCCCACCTCAAATTATAAAAATGGGCATATGAAGTGCCTTAGACTAAGAGATAATTAAATTTCTCTCATCATTTTGGATACCATAATGTTGTGAAAGTCATGGCTAAACATGACTTAGAAACAAATATGATGCTCTCATTAGGGTAGCCAAAATTATTTTCTCTTGGTTGCAACAACTGTCCATCTGAAAGAATATTTTTTCAATGAAAGATATACCTTTTAGAGGAACAAAAAAGGTGAAATTAATGAACCAATGGCAAAAATAAAGCAACATGTAGATGACATTGTGTCAACCATAAGTGGAGCTCGCAATTCGTACCCTTATAAATCTCATAAGTAACCTATGAGTCAAATAGAGACACTTTTTTTTAATATGATATTTTTAACTTAGGAAGCTATGGAGTGGACAAAAGATCATACAAAATAGAATTCCTTCCTAAATAATGGCATTGACAAAGCTCATAATAGGATTGACTAAACATTTATTCTCAACATGTTTACATTGTTTATAGACATGGTTAATTTTGTTACTTTTATTTTTATATTTCTCCATATTGATATATTTGTTGGGCCTCAAACCTGCACTCATTTACCCATCCTCCAAACAACCTTTTCCTACTCATTTCCTTCTTTTGTCATCATTTCCTTCATCAACTTGTTCAATTCATTGCATTATAGGACTTTTTAACATGATTTGCTAATTATGCTAATGGTTGACTGTTGGTTTAGATTTTTGGTGCAAAGTGCTGCAATTCCGCAGCTGTTACAGGTTTCCGCAGCCGATCTCTGATTCCGCAGCCGATCCCAGATTCCGCAGCCATTTTCTTGTTTGCTATGATCGAGGTGTCCTCGAGAGAAAAGAGCCACATGGGCAAGTTTGTATGACTGTGTACATGGTGCGTGTGCTGTCAGCTCAGCCAAACTGGCCGTCTACACCCCTGGTCAACGTGGAGGTAGCTCTGGTCAAACGGCAAGGTTGCAAATGGTGGCACGGCTCTGCGTGTTCAGTTGGAGCACGTAAGTCACAGCTGGCCTCTTCCTCAGCCACGAAGACTGCAGGGGACAAGAATCCAACATCGAATTTATTAAACCATGATGACCGTTCCCTAAATCCGTGCACGGTGCTGCTGAACATGTCTTTTTCATAGCTATTAGTTAGCTTAGTTTACGCACAGAACAATTGATGTTCTTGCTATAAATAAAGTGTTTCTACACGCTGATTAGTTAGTCTTTGAAAGTTAATATTTTGTTGCTGTAAACTTTGTTTTGAAGACCTTTTTATAAAGCGTTTACGCTCTCCACTGTGTTTTGTTATGAGTTGATTTAATTCAAAGAAGACAGTTCTGTTTCTATCTGCGTAGCTGATCTTTTAATTGGTTGAAGTGGATGGAGGGCCCCTGTCTGCTACAACCATTGTACAGTAGCCTTTGAATTTACTTTCCTGCATTTCTTTTTCTTTAATTGATTATGTATATTAATGTACAGTTTTGAATTACGTTGCTTTACATTTCTGTACTTTTCAGGACTGATCAGTGTGTTTTTACAGCTTTGATTAGGAGCCCGGGACAGTGTGCTTTTACCTCTTTTTAACACTAGTGGCATCTGAAGTTGTCTTATCTAAACTGCTGACTTTCGTTCTGATTTCCTTGCTTAGTTAGTTCTTTACTTAGTTTACGTTGTCAAGTTTTGTCAAGTTGCTAATCTCTTAATGGTTTTGTTTATCATAATTCACTAACTTTTATGGGACCAAAACATCATCTAATTGCAGCTTGGTTTATTTAGTTTTAGACTCATATTGCTAATTCACTCGTAACTCTTTTTCACATGATCAATTTAGCTAAAGGTAGAATGTTAAGGGAGAATTAAGTAGTGTGATTTGTCACTTAATTTTTGGATTTCTAGAGTAGTGTTTTGCTTTCAGCTGAGTTAATGTAGATATCATTTTCATTCTTATCAGCAGTAAAGGTAATGGACTAGTACCATTA
>APFE030293014.1:83909-133950 GCA_000404065.3 Pinus taeda | reverse complement strand
TTTTGCAGTCAACACGATGAGGCAGTTTATGTGTGAGCCTAGGAAGGTTCACTGGGTGGCTGCAAAACACATTTTGCGGTACTTGCAGGGGACAGTGGATTATGGTCTGGACTACAGGCAGGGAGATGGAGTGAGATTGGTAGGATACACTGATTCTGATTGGGCAGTTTGTGCTTCTGATAGGAAGAGCACTTCAGGGTGTTGTTTTGGGTTGGGTTCAGCAGTAGTGTCATGGTTCAGCCGGAAGCAGCAGTCAGTAGCACTAAGTTCAGCAGAAGCAGAGTATATGGCAGTCAGTCTAGCTAGTTGTGAGGCAATCTGGCTTCGCAAGATGTTGTTTGGCTTATTTGGTCAGCCGTTGAGACCTTCAGTGATCTACTATGATAATCAGAGTTGCATTAAACTCACGGAGAATCAAGTATTTCATGACAGGTCAAAGCATATCGGGATCAGATATCATTTCATCAGAGACTAGTTCAGAAGGGAGCTGTGAAGCTTGAGTATATTTCCACTGATGAGCAGGTAGCAGACATTCTTACCAAAGCCTTACCACGGGGCAAGCATGTTTACTTCAGAGACAAGATGGGTGTGGTGAGGAAAACCTTCCTCGGTAAGAGGGAGTGTTGAAATTTGGTACCGGAGGACAGGTGGTTCCCTTAGGCTTTGATCTTTGGCCTAGGGAAAAGTGTCCAAAAGATTTTAATTTTTCTCCTAAAGTAAATTTATAATTTTTATAAAGTTAAATCTAATTTAAAAGTGACTTTAAGTGATAAAGTTACTAAAGTCTAATTTTAAAGTGACTTTAATAAAGTTAATGTAAAATTAGAAAGGAAAAGTGACTTTGGAAATAAATGACTAAGTGGGTCTTTATTAAAGTTGGGTGAATTAAAAAATAGAAAGTGAGATTTAAATGTGCATTTAATCTCAGCCATTGATCTAAATCTATTTCAGCCATTGGATTTAGAGATCACCCAAAAGTCACTTGGATCACCCAAAAGTCACTTGGAGTTATATTAAAGGAGGAAAAGGAGGAAAAGATCATTCATTCTTTCATGAGCAGATTGGGAGAAGGAGAGCAAGAGAGCAAGGGAGATTTCTGGACAAGAAGGAGAAAGAGGCAGCAGTTTGGCACACATACCAGGCAGCTCTTCAGCAAAATCAGAACAACAAAAAGACAAGCAGAACAACAGCAAGAACAAGCAGAAAAAGCTGATTTTTTGCTGAAAACTGAGAAGTTTCCAGGTGGTCCGTTGGGCTGAAAACGGATAAGTTTGCTTGCTGAAAAAAAAAATTATTTTGCTGTAATTTTTTGCTGAAATTTTCTTGCTGTAAAAAGACATTTTTCATAAATAAAGAAGAGCTCTCAAACTGGTTTCCCCAAGAGTTGTAGGGGGTTTTTCCAGGGTCACGTTGACCAAAAATATCAGTGTTTTAATGTGTTTTAATGGCTGTTTATTACTGCTGATTTTTATTTCTGCAATTTCCAACATTCTATAAATTTTCTAGAATTTGTGTTTTCAGCAAAATTTATTTTTTCCAGCTTGTTGAATGTATGGTTATGGGGAAGGGCATTTAACTACATGGGAGAAATAAGGAGAAACTGAAAACCGGGGTGGGAAAACAGAAATTTTAACATAAATAAGGAGATAGACTAGAGATTGGGATAGTTTGGTTGATCTGTTTGTCAGCAGCTTTTCTTTCTCAGACAATGACAAAAGGCTGATAGAGGCGTTGCAGGCTGTCAAGTAGATTCTACTTACAACAAGTCAGCTAATGGAGGGGTGCATAGATCAGAAGACTCTAGAGCATATCTGTTGACACCTAATCCTCTGCGATTGGGTGAATTTGGAATGTGAACAGTCATCAAGAAGATGAACTGAGCAGTCACATTCTTGTATATAACAATAGCTACCTAATGAAATAAACGAATCAATTTTTCTGCCAAATCTGGAGTTACGCCTGGCCTGACATGGTATCAGAGCACAGGTCCTAGGTTCTTTTTTTAGCGTGCCTTGTAACTCCTCTGTCCCATAATGCGCTGCCTCTGCCATAACGCATCTGTCTGATTAACGCATCTGTCTTGTGTATCACTGACCGCTCATCCTTGATTGCTTGGTTAACGCCTAAATGATATACGTTTTCTGCTATTGTGCATCCGTTTGTAACAGATTTGTTCTATCGTAGAATCAGCAGGGTCATACCTTGTCCTCACTCAACGAGCTTGCCCTCCATCTGTCTGAACGAGCTTGCAGCATACTGTTCGACTCTTTTATTGGCCGAACCAAATGTCTGCTCCTTCTGTATGGCTTTGTAACTGGTAATGTTTCAATGTTTTCTGCTCCATATTGATTAAGCGTGAGTTTTTAACGCTGTATTGGTATCTGTTAGTGGGCATTGAACCCAAACTGGTGCCTCCACGCACCAAGGGCCTGTCTCGTTGTTTTATATTTTCAAAAACGTTATCTCTCCGCTCCCAGCTTGAGTTTTGTTTTAAAAACGTTGTTTCAAAAACGTTGTCTCATTGTCTTTCCGCTCCATTCATATGTTTCCGCTCCCAGTTTGACATGGTATTTTTAAAACGTTGTTTCATTCTCTTTCTGCTACCACCCTGAGTCTTTGTGCATGGTTGATGACCTGAGTTGTTTACGCATCAGTAACACATACGCAATGATGGCGTACTGATGGCGGAGTCATTGAAATGGTGTACTGCCTCTTCTTAAAAATCGATATGACTTTCACCTATTTTGGTGGGAGGCATAGGGTCTGAAGAGCAAGGGTTGTGCAGATCTGAGAGTGTTGGGTAACATGACTTTGCGTTGATCCGTGGCAATCTCAATCTGGTCCCGTAATACTGTGGTAGCGTTTAACACAAGCGCTTAATTGTTTATATATATGCAGCGATATATATTACAGTGGTAGCAAGCGCTCAATTATTTATGTATATGCGTGATATATATATTACAGTTTAAACACAAGCTTTTTATGTGATAGCTGTGATACGGTGATAGCGTTTAAATAAAAGCGCTCAATTTTTTATGTGATAGCTGTGATATATGATACGGTGATAGCGTTCAACACAAGCGCTCAAATTGTTTTTGCGGTGATATATATGGTGATATATGTTACAGTGGTAGAATGGTTATCAGTATTTGTTTCAATGGTCAATAATATATAAATGGCGTAGCAGAATTTTGGATGGTTTCATTTTTTTAGCAGCAAAAGTTTTTTTCTTCCACAAAAGCATATTTTTTGCCATCAGAAGTATTATTCTATCAGCAGAAGTTATTTTTTTCACAGAATGCATTCAATCATATCCATGGTGGGAATAGTTCTCACTGGCAAGGAGAACTATCCTAACTCGTCCCGGATGATACAACACACCCTCATCTTCAATGAGTTGTGGAAAGGAGTGTGCGTCGGAGGAGACAGTGACCCAGAAAAGCCTACATCAGACAAAGAGCTCGCCATTTGGGAAAACAAGAACAACAAAGCTTATGCATTAATTGCAGCATCTGTAAATAAAGAGGTGAGTCGCCATATTTCATCATACTCAACTGCCTTTGAAGCTTTACAAAAGCTGAAAGAACTCTATGACTCACATTCTGCACTTGAAGTCGTCCAATTCATGATTAAACTCTTCACTCTTGAACTACAAAATAATGATCCTCTTGCTCTTGCATCTGAAATAAAGTCTATAATGCATGATATCAAATCCACTAAGGTTGAGCTGTATATCCCTCTTATTGCTTTTCTCAAGGCACTTTATCCTACTTACTCCAATTATCTTCAGTCTTTGCAAGCAAATGGAAATCTCAAAGATATAACCTTTGACTCTCTTGTGAAAAAGTTTGATGAAAGAGAAAAAGCCTTTGGAAAGAAGACAACCCCTGAATCTTCTGAAGAGACTGTGTGCCTTGCTCATAAAGAAAAGTATCCTACTCAAGATTCTACAAGAGGAAGAGGTGGACGAAGAGGAAGAGGAAGATATTTCAGAGGCAGGGGGGGCAGACATTCTCAAGGAGAAAAGGTAGATTTACATTGTATTCTCTGCAAAAGAAATGGATCACATGATGCCTCTACATGCAAGCTACCATGGGACAAAATTGAGCAGAGAAGAAACCAACAGAAAGGTAAAACTGATGATACAGACAAAGGTAAAGCACCTGAATCCGCTCACTATATTGAGGCACAATGTAACATTGGAGTAAATGAAGATTTGTTTAACACTTCACTTGCTTCCTGGAAAAATGATTGGCTGCTTGATTCAGGAGCAACCTGTCACATGACTCATAGAAAAGACTATTTTGAAGATTTCACTGACAATGTTGATGGAGTAGTTTACTTTGCAGATCAGTCAAAAATCAAGCCATCAGGGCTTGGCACAATCAAGCTTAAACTGCCTAGTCTCCCAGACTTTCTTCTCGATCATGTTTTATATCTCCCACGGCTCAAGAGAAACTTGCTGTCCTTGGTCCACATCCGCCAGCAAGGTCACTCCATTCATATGTTTGATGGCAAGCTTGAGGTGAGAAAATCATCTGATCACTCACTTGTCATGAGGGGAATAGAAGAAGAAATACTTTTCAAACTGTAAGGAACATCTGCTCATGCACAACATTTCTCATATATTTCTCATCATGAAGAAGGTACACTTCCATCAAGTTTATTATGGCATGCTAGATTTGGACATTTAAACTATGACAGTCTCTACTTATTGAAGAAAAATGGTGTTTCTAGTTTGCCTACAATTCCTAGAAAACTTAAGCAATGTGATGCTTTCATTCTAGGAAAGCATAGGAAACAGTCTTTTCATGACTCACATTCAAGAGCACATAGGAAGCTTGAACTTATTCATTTAGATTTATGTGGTCCAATGCCTGTTTCTTTTGCAAATGGAAATAAATATATCATGACATTTATTGATGACTGCACCAGAATGTGTTGGGTTTATTTATTGAAGAACAAATATGATGCTTTCCTAACATTCAAGAATTTTCGTAAATGGATTGAAAATGATGCATAATCTCATATTGGGTATATTCGCACTGATAATGGAAAAGAATATACATCAAATGAATTTGAACACTCTCTTCGCCAACATGGGATTAAACATCAAACAACTGTGCCTTATAATCCCCAACAGAATGGTGTAGCTGAAAGAATGAATAGAGCAATATTGAATATGGTACGATCCATGCTTTTCTTCAAAAATGTAAAGATAATGTTTTGGGCTAATGCTGTTCTATGTGCTGCATATATAAAGAATAGATGTCCATCTAATGTTATAAGAAACAAGACTCCTTATGAATTGTGGTATGTGTTATCACTTAGAATTAAAAATTTATGTATATAGTCCTTTGTCATAGTTAAATGTCAAAGGTCTGTGTCAAATGGTTTTCGTTTCATATTTCATACTTAGGATTGGGAGTTTCAAAGGTGTTTGTTTCGAATTATGCTCTAATCCTATTGGTTTTCCTCCATCATCATTGTGTTATAAGGCATGTCTTGTCTTATTCTATCCACCGAGTCTTTTCGTGATTTCGCAGCATAACCTCCTATTGGTCAATTTCGCAGCGTAATCATTGTTCAGTCATTTTGCAGCTTGGTATCATCAAGCCGTTTCGTAGCGCATGATTAGAAATTTAAACTAACCGCACTGCGAAATCGCGGATTCGTGCGTTTCACAGCGAATATTACCTAAAGTGTTAAGTCTGTTGATGAGTCACTGATTCTGTCTTCTCATGTCAGTATGTGTACCTCCCGTACGCATGTCTAAACGCTCATTAGTCGTCACTCCACCCACAGATTTGTTAGAATGCACATAAATATCATTTCAACGGATTTTACCATCCATGGATCGTTATGATAATCATAAGTGTTACATAAGTGGCAAGCTGGTTGGATGATGTATTTGAATTTTCAAGCGAGGCTGTTTTCAAGCGAGCCTGATTACAAGCGAGGCCGAGTCAAGAAGAATTGAACCGCTATTTCAACTGAAGCTGTTGGTCATTGTGGGCGTAAAAACTTCAAAAATCAAGATGGAAAGGAAAGAACATAGATCTGGAAAATGCCAGAGGACCGAACCTGAAGGTTTAGACATAGCATTGAGGGACGAAGGCGTGAAGAAAGCTTTCAAAGATGCTGGATGCTGGAATTTTTGTAAGAAACTGCAAGGTGGGCATGCTCAGGTAACCAAAGAGTTTTCTTTGAATTTCACCGGTTTAAATTCAAGAATAGCTATGTTGGAAGTTCAAGTGTCTCCGGAGGCTATAGCTGCTATAACAGATATTCCTAGAGGGCAGCAAGAATGGTTTAAGAACTTTAAATTTGATATGAATCCATGCAAAGAGTTCTTAAAAGAGGCATATGTGAATGAAGACCTAACTAGAGCAGTGCCTAGGAACTATGTTAAGGAGCATTATGCCCTTCTTCTTACCTGCATTCAGAAATACTTAACATGTGAAGGCAGATATAATAAGGTCTACTCTTATCATTTCAAGTTGCTGTTACATTTTACGGGGAAGGCTTCCATTGATATTCCTTTTTACTTATTTCGCAGTCTAAGTAAAATGTGTGATAAAGTGCAATTGAGAAAAGAGGATTGCGAGACTTCTCTATTTCACCATGGTTTGATTAAATTGTTGGTTTTAGATGGCCTTCAGAAGATAGGTAGAGAATGGAATTCATTCATCTTCATGGCCGGTTTCCAAAGTAAAACAGGCCTTACTCCATAGCCAGTCAGAGAGCAACCAATCAAAGAACTCACAATAGCTGAGCTTCAAAAGGAGGCCAGAGCTAAAAAGCAAACCAAGTCACAGCCTCAAAAACCAGTGAAACCACTGATCATCCAAGAACAACCTCAGCAAGCTACAAAAGGAAAGACTTAGGATAAGAAGAATGTAGCTGAAACAAGCAGAGCTGAGGCAGTTTCCAGAGTGAGGACAAGAAGCCAAATAAGTAAAGAAAAGGGAAAGGCCATAGCTGTTGAAGAAAACCCAGCATCTAAGGCAAGCCTGAATGATCTATTAGAGGCCATTGAGTTTGAGAAAATTGAACCAGTGCATATTGATTTGACACAGTCATCACCAGAAAGTGCCAAGAAGTCTAAAGCCTCAAAGAGGCTGAAGTTTGATGAACCAGGTGATGAATTCATATTCAAGCCAAGGAGACCTATTACAAGGAAGCAAGTAAAGGAGGCTCAGCCCAGGACAGAGGAACCTGAGAAATTGTCCAGAACAGAGGAGGCAGAAAGAATTAAGCAAAAAGACACCAATAGAACAGTCATTATATCTCAAGGGGGAAATATTATAGCTATAAAGAATAAGCTAGAAGTAGCCAAACATGAAATTGCTAAGGTGAGGAATGCCGCAAGGGAGTCTGCTGTCAGGTATGCAAATTATCGTAAAGCTGTTTTGAAAGGAAGTGAAAACCTAATAAATCAGGTGGATTCAGTAGTTGATGTCTATACATGGATAGTACCTGCAATTAAGGAGGCCAAACTCCTCAGAAAGATAAACCTGCATCTAAGAGCTGAGAACAAAGCTATGAGAGAGAAAGTTAAAGACTTGAAAGCACAGCTAGCTGCTAAATAAGGTTGCTGTTCATGGTAAAGTTTTGTTCAAATTTTGTTAAATTTTGCTTAGTTCAGTTGTTCTGAAGGCATGTAGATCCTTGCTACATATATCCAAGGTCAAAAGGAGTTTTTGCAATCAAGTGGCATAGCAGTAAAAATCTCAGAGAAAAGATAAACTGTTTAAACAGTTTCGCAGTTTCGTAGCGCGCTACGAAACTGCGAACTACTGATAGGTGCTTTTTGATCAGGCAAACAGTGCTCGATAGCTAATCAGGATTTTCCAAGGGACACCTAGTACATGTAGAGATCAAAGGAAGCTACCAGGCCTTCAAATTATGACAGGTGTACCTTTAACAAAGGTGAAATGTTTTGACCTAAGTTTAAAGTTTTTGATTATAAAGTCACTTTATTATCGGTCATTAGGGTTTGGAAGGAGCTGCATAAGAGGAGTTTTTGCTTTCACACCTGTCCATCAATGAAGCCTCCAGCACATCAGGAACATGGTAATGCTCTATATTCTTGGGATATTAAAGAGCTAAAGACATTCTACTACATATTCGAATAGGTGGTGGAAGACTGGAACCGGAAAACAGGGTATTTCTCCTAGCATCACTGAACCATTAAAGCATTCAGCATCCTAGGCCAGCATGGAATATTGAATACTCATCTCAGCCATCTTAGCCCAACTGAAAAGAGACCAGGTGTCAAGAATCAAGAAGGAATCATGCTACGAGGAAGATAAAGTTAGAGTTATAGTTAAATTAGGACTCTTTAAACTCCAGTTAAGCACTTTGTTGTATTTAATGGTTAGTTACATAGCTGATAGGTGTCATTAGAGATAAGGATCGAGTTATTAAATTCCCCTCATGCTGGAGGAGGAAACTCGAATTAGGTAGAAATAAGAATTCTATAAATAGCTAAAACAGGGATGTAACAAGGGTTGGATATTTTTATAAAAACAGAGGACTGTTTTGGCTTATGTATAAACAGAAGTTCAGTAATACAAATGACTGCTTTCCTTCTCAGGATTCACAATGGATCTTCTTGTTCAAATGTGTGATGGTATATTTCTTTAATGTTCTTTTACAGTTTTACAAATGCATAATCACTCAGAACTCATTGATCATGCTCTGACTTCCTGTATGCCTTTGCAAACTGTGGTTTCATGTGAGTTATGTTTGAACATTTAGATGTTAAGTGCCCTGATTTCTATGAAAAGATAGTGTTGTTGTTTACTGAGGTATGAGTGACTCCATATGCCCAATGGGAATCAATTTAATATTTTGTCCAGCCAGCATACTTGTTCATTGTGTCTTATAAGAGTTAGCCATCTTGTCATAGGTCAACATTAATAACCTTTGAGAGAGCCCTCTCAGGCTAAAGAGGCTAAGCTTTAGCCAAAGTCTGGTTTGAAATAGTTACTTGAAGTTAGCCTGGTCTGCAGCCTTCCAGTGCTTGATTTTGAGATAACAACACCTATGGTGTTTTTGAGGAATGTTATTGTTGCATTTTGTGACTATATTCATAAGTTCCTTGAGGTTCATATGGATGATTAGACAATATACAACTTATTTCATAAGCACTCCAGCGTACTCAGGGTCATGTTTGATTGTTGTAGGCAATTACAAATTTCTTTGAACTTAAAGAAGTGTATTTGTGTTGTCCCCTTTGGAACATTGTTGGGGCATATACTTTGCAAAGATGGATTATGTATAGACCCTTCCAAGGTTGTCGGAATCTTGAATATTCCGCCACTAAATAGTGTCAAATAGTTAAGATCAAATCTGGGACACACACGATATTATCACGAGTTCATCTGTCACTATGCCCTAATCATTGCACCATGGAAAATCCGCTAAATAAGTCTAAGTGTTTTTCTTGGATCGCTAACTATGATGTTTCCTTTGATACACTAAAGAAGAAGCTTGAAAGTGCACCAATCATGGTTTCCCCAAATTGCAATAAAAAATTTCATGTGCATATACATGCGTCTGAAATTGCTTTAGGAGCTACCTTAGCCCAATCTGGAGATGGTAATTTGGATCACCCAATTTATTTCAATATTAGAAAACTTTCTACTATGGAGAAGAACTACACCACTACTGAATGTGAAGTTCTTGTGATGGTGCATTCTTTACAAAAAATTAAACACTATATTTTGGGTGGTCCCCTTAAATTCTTTACTGACCATTCTACACTGACGTATATGGTACATAAGCTCTCCTAGAATGGAGGATTTGCATATGGCTCTTGCTATTTTAGGAGTTTACATTTGAAGTCATCTTGAATCCAGGACGGAAAAATGTGGGACTTGACCATATTTCTCGGTTGGATTTGAGTGAAGCAAGAAGGTCAGTGGATGACTAACTACTGGATGCAGATTTGTTTCAGGTTGAAGTCATCCCATATTACTTTGAATAAATTGCGTTGTTCTTGGCCACTGGAAAATGCTCGTATGAGTATATAGCAACCCAGAGGAGGCATATGGTAGTTTTTTATGGATTACCAACTTATTTCACGCCAGTTATATAAAACGGGACTAGATCAAATAGTGTGATGTTGTGTCCTCAACCATGAGAAG
This sequence comes from Pinus taeda, assembly GCA_000404065.3. Lineage (NCBI taxonomy): Eukaryota > Viridiplantae > Streptophyta > Pinopsida > Pinales > Pinaceae > Pinus > Pinus taeda. Next base: position 123,796 of record APFE030293014.1, on the reverse strand, counting down.
GAGGATGTGTTGTGGGATTTCCACTCGGAATTTGCGGGAGAGAATGGCGACAAGGAATCTACTACAATGAAAGTATTCCAGGTGTAACACCCTCCTCCAACATCCACCCAAGTAACCATGCCAACCAGGTAAGCATTAGACGAGAGGATTCTATGATTAGATGTGACCTCCAATGGTATTTTAAGGAAGTGGAATCAACAGAAACATAACACACATTCATCCAACACCATCAATGAAACCCTCAAGAGACAAGCCAACCACCCAGAAAACCTGTCCCTAGGTCCTGTTGCTTTTCTGTATCTCTTAGGCCATAGTCTCTCTCATGCTATGGGCAAGGGAGTGACTATCAACTTAAAGTCGCTTTCACAGACTTGCTTGCCAGCGACCAGAGACCAAAATTACCAGTTCTATGCCAGCGACCTCGAGATTTAAGCCACTTTTTCAGGCCCAGAGCCCAAGCCACTGTCCAAAATGGAGTAATAGCTTGAAATCATTAAAAATATAGGGAAACAATGACACAAAAGAAATAAGCTGAACAAGACCATAACCAAACCCTTACTAGCCATGCCAGGGATTTAGTCAAACATATCATCAACATGTAACCTATAGGTGTAAACAATAGAATTAAGTGTATGGATCTCATACTTATCTGAGAATCACTATGAACCATTGTTCCCTCATGTCATTTTCTGCATTATCATCTATTAGGCCATAGATACACTATCCATTCATTTACAAGTAAAAACATGTTGAGAGCCATACATAACTGTTGTCATCAAATATAAATATAACCAACAGAATAGGAACATAATTACCATAAACATATCAACCATCATAATCCACATATACATCAATACATTTTCACATGGAAATCAAGGGAATGAATTTCCCATTAATGAATGCAATAAACCAACCGGAGATGGGACTACCATGTTCCACCCGACCATAGAATGGTTGAGCCAAATCTCTCTTCATCCATTCACCCTCGTGCCATATTCCAAGCATGAACGTGGGACTCAACCCAAAAGAACCAACCAGGGCATAGAGAGGCTAAACCACCTCACCCTCATCAACAAAAACAAGGATTTACCATAATCCATCCCAAATCACTAGGCCAAGACAATGAACACATCATAACAGGATTTACCGTGATCTCCACTCGATCACTCGGCCAAACAAGCATGGATGCCACCAGATTTATTCACCTACAACGTGAGGAATTTTCCTATCTCCTAGTCTCTCAGGCTTTACCCCAATCCAAACCCAGATCACTAGGCCCTAACCTAAGTGTTTCGGGGAAAAATAGTGTCTTGTCGAACGACTAGCCCTCTAGGTTTTGCAGCTACCCTAGAAACAATAGCTTAAAGTAATTCAATGATTTCTTCTATGTGCAATAGATAAGAGAAAGATAAAGGGACCAACCTAGAACTTTTGCTTAATCCCTTGCTTGATCTCTCTCCCCCTTGATAGAGTTTACAATTCCTCTCCATACTTAACTCGCTTGGAGAGTACCTGCACAAGTACAACAACAAAGAACCGGCAAAGCATCCTGATCTATTACAACATAAACATTATAGAATCAGATATATAATGAAAAAATGATAGCATTCACAAATGATAACATTCACAATTGCACAATCATATGGAAGAAAAATTGAAGAACTTTATTAAATAGAGGGAGAATTACAACCCAGTTGTCTAATCCAGCATCATCCTCCCAGCTTCAATCCCTCTTCACCTCATGAAATAGCAAGATCACACCAACAATGCAATGATGTTTCCTCAATTACAAACTATCAACACTTCCTTGCAATTCACCAATATTCCAGCCTCTGGATCTCTTAGATGAGGGATCCATTTATAGATGTGTGCAAGGGTGTGAGTCATCTCTGGGGTTTGATTAGTGTCATTCCACTTGGAGATTTCTTAGATCTCTTACTCATACCTGGGCGAATTTAGAGAGGCAAGTGGCATAGGAGAAGTTTCTAGAAGATTCCATGAGAAACCCCCTAGCAAACTGTCTCGGACATTTGTCCGTCCTCGCCCATCGCACCCTATAGAAGGCCTAATTAGTATGCATCACACCTGGGCAGTGTACCACTCAGTGTGCATCGCACTTTGCCAGTGGAGCAGTCAGTATGGTTCATTTAGGCCATTTCTGGATGGTTTCTCAGGTGGAACTTTTGGGGAATGATGTAATCAGATGACTAAGCTCTTTTAGGGTATGAAACAACTCTTTTAGGGGTTGATGAGCCCTAGTTTATCGACATATAAGTTTGGGGTTGATGTACCCAAATATGTCTATAACAGTTGCCCCCTAAAGCATGAAGTCGTAAATATTTATGTCAGGTGAAATGCCTTATCATGAGGATCCGAGGTTTCGAACTGGAAGGTGACCTACATAAGTTACAATACAATACATCATCATAATATAATTTTCATGATCTAGCTGAGGTAGGCATTCCCATGCTCAGCTTTATAAATTCATTTCATGTACATAGATCAGATAGTCGTCTGCAGATGCAGACTGGTGATTCTTCAGATGTAGAGTCATCATCCATGGTTCAAATAACCATCTGTGTAGCGTCTTTGTACATTTGATGTTTTTATATCCCTGGATATATAGCATCCCAGATGGATGAAACTAGATCCGGGGTCTTCAAACTCGTTCAATATTCACTCAATGTACAAGTCAATCCATGTGAAGAGATGTTTTGAAGTCAAACATGGAAAGACATCGCCTGATTACCAGTGAATAATGTGATCTGTTAACAGACGCGAGAGGAATCACCAATAATGATGATGAACCTCAAGGTACTACAGTACAATTCACATGGTGTGAATATATGATTCGATGTCGAACACCATGCAAAATCTTTCAGTCGAAGGCTATTGATGTCAACCTGTCGCCCGAAGTGAGGAACTTGCCATTGATGCATGAAAGCTTCAAAGCACTAAAATGGGTGTTTCTAAGTCAACTTCTTAGATAATGAGCTAATGTCGACAAGAAATGACTCGTCGTAGGAGGGCCTTAATGTATCCCAAATCTATGACACAAAACGAAGCAAATGATTTATGGAGATGAAAATGCACTGATGACATAGGGTTCAGCAATGGCGGTCATGAAAGATGAAGGTTGAAGGTATTGCAGTGGATGATGCATTAATTGGATTGTGGTTTCTCAACTGAATGATTTCTCTTGAACATGTCAGCGACACTGAGATGGATTGGTAGCGTTAACCCCAAAAGATGGATGGTGCGAGAGACCAATGGTGAGATGACCGGTGAACGGAATAACCCAACCCGACTCAATAGTGGTGATGGAGTGAAAGTGTCATGTTCAAGAGTGACTTGCTACCATAAGTTCTTCAAGTTTTTTTCCTTTTTCCCCAGTCATTGCTGACTAGTACCTTTTAATTTTTGTCAAGCTTGAGGAGGATAAAATATGCTTGTTCTATAATTCGCCCTTCGGACAAACCTATCGCTATGTTTTAACGAGTCTAGCAACAGTGAAACTCGGTCTCGTCTAGAATAAACAAGTTTTCTGCTATTATTTTAACGAGTTTAATGATAAGGATAACTCGGTCCTTTTCATGTTTAGAGAGTTTGAAAAGGGATGAAAATAAAACTCCAAGTGTTCTTTTTCATAAAATAATCCCTCAATTTTTTTTTTTTGTAAGCTGAGGTGGAACTCTTTCTATTACTGGATAGAAAATAAACCATTACATAGTATCAAAAATATTGAAGACCCGCCCATATGGGGAAACCAGGTACTTAATCCATCTATAGTTTTTGATGGCTGCCAAAAGTAGAAGGCCCATAATCTGATAATCTTAGCTAAATAAACAAGGCAGTCTTGAGATTTTCTAATACTACTAGTCTGCAAGAAGTATATATCTCTACCTAAATCAGGCAAAAAACTGATACTACAAAGACTATGAGTTTTCCTGAACATATCTCAAGTCAAGCATTATCCATAGCTGGTTGCGGACTTGTTCCTCGCTCTGCATCTTGTTGATCCCCCTTCAACAGCTGAAGAATCGTGTCCATCTTTTCCTCTTGCTTTGCCATCGTAGTGCGAATGAAGCTCAATTCTCTGCGCAGATCCGGGTCTCCCTTGGCTAACTCGACCATCTCCTTGGCTACTTGTTCAAGGGCTTTTTCCATTAGCCGCTTCATAACCCAGTATATGTGCAAGGATTGCTTGAATAAGGACATTTGTCCCCTGGTATGGCCTGGATCGTGAAGCAGAAACTCCCAATCCTCCATTTCATCTTCAGACTGGTCTTGGAGAGACTCTTCCTCCAGGAACTGCATAACTCTTCTGACTGCTGGGTTTGTGTTTCGCTGGTAGGCCCTTTCAGCTCACCAGATTCTATGATTCACCGTCCTCCTTGGCGGTTTAGCAGGTTTCGAATCCTGCCTGGAATTCTCTCCTTTCTCCTGCGTCCTCCTTCCTTGTCCTCGGCCCCTTTTCCTGCTCGTGTCCGCACCTCTGTCAGGGCTCATCGCCCGTTTTCTCATGCCGTATTGATGAACTTTCATCTCCTTCGGAGCAGAGTGGTTGTTTTCCATATGTTGACACTCCTCGTCTGCAAACCTGTCCTGATAGAAGGACCTCACATTCCCTTCCCCTCGGGGCAGCTCCTCCTCGGATTCGTCCTCGATCTCCCAGATCTCAGTCGGTTGATCGTCCTTCAGAATTCCTTTCCCTTTCCGGCTCTTATCCTCCACAGATGAATTATTTTTCTCCTCTGCCTTCCTGGTTTTCTGCCTTGTTTCCATATTGTCCACGGTAAAATTATCCCTCAAGTTTGAAAAAGGATAAAATAATACAAAAGGGATGACTTTTCCGATCACTTTAATGAGTCGAAAAAGACAATAACTCGAACTTTTTCGTAAGATAATCCCTCGGATCTGAAAAAGGATAAAATAATACGGGAGGGATGACATTTCCAATCACTTTAATAAGCTGAAAAGGTCAAGGGCTCGACAATATTTTCATATTTAACGAGTCTGAAAGGGGTTTAAAGGAGACTCGATTTTGAGGAATGAGTGGTGTCTAGGGTAGCAACTGGTTCCGGTGAATTTGGAACTTCTCAAAACATGGTGAATTCTGTGAAGAGGCTGGTTAATAAGATCACTCATCGCAATTGTTCATCAAAAGGGTAAACAACCAAGTGAAAGCATATGATCGGTCAAAGGGATGGCGGTGATGAGATGTACACAACCAAGGCTCAAAAGGCTGATAGAATGGCAATCACAAAGGTTATTTAATTGAAGGTGGGTTCATTTTTTGACAAGCTTGAACCATGGGGGAACTATGCTTGGATTCAGTTTCATTTTTTATTTATTTATTTTTATTTTATTTTAAATTTTACGCAAGATTGAAACGAACAAACTATACTTGAATAAGTGGTCAAAGATGTTCAATTCACTGTTTAGCACATCAAGTTCTTTCGTCAGTCGTTCAACCTGCTCAACACTCCATCAAATTGATTAGAAATACATATATATGGATGAAAAATGAACTAAAACTAACCTTTTACTTGAAGTACGTGAATAGTAAATATAAAAAGTAATTTTACCTTTCACTTTCATCATTTCATTTCAAATTTGAGAGTTTGGAGCTCTGGAGTGGTCCCCCCCCTCAAATTTCACCAGTCGATTTCGAGAGATCTTGCGGACCATTTTCCGTGCCGTCAGGACTAGGTAGGAGCTATCCCTTAGCTCTTCATTTTCATTCCACCTTTTCTTGATTCTGAGCTAGTTTTTCCACTTTTCTGGGCCCCTGGGGTTTGACGATTTCGTTCCCCAATCATCGCACCTAGCCTATATCGAAAGGTGCGATGCATACTAAGCTATACACTGGCCAGTCAGTATGCATCTCACCTTGCTCAAAGGCAGGGTGCGATGGGCGCAGAAAGGCAACTTTACATAGTGTTGTTTCATCAAATTTTTGCTTTTGCTCAAATTTGGATCCTAACTTATCTTTTGTCTGCATTTCAGATATTTATTGGATCAAAATGGTTGTCACATGGCATGAACAAGAACATGAAGAGGAGGATGTGATTGTGTTACATGACTAGGGCACAATGGATGCATTGAGAAATTGTGGCTTGCTGAAGTTCTTTCGCATATTCAACATGAGGCAATAGATCAGTTTGTTGCAGTATTTTCTCGATGCTTGGGATCCGATTGAATAGGTATTCAAGATCAAAGGTAAATCTATTCCTTTGACGGTTGAGGAAATTTACTTTTTGACGGGATTGCCAAGGCGTGGTGCCCCTCTTTCACTATCAGGATTCGCTCGTGGGGGTGAATTCGTGAAAGATTACATTCGTCAGTTCTGCAGGGATGGATCTCAGCTCAGTAGAGATGGTAAGATTAATATCCGGGATGTCACTGATCGACCCTTGAGGACCATTTTATTTACCTTTGCTAGATTGGCTCGCAACGCGGTCTTGCATTTGGCGAACAAATCTTACATGCAGTATGCCTTGGAATGCCTGGAAACGAAGGTGTTCAATTGGTGTGAGGCAATACTTCCTGTCATAAAAGAACAAATCTCCAAAGTAAAGAATGGAAGAACCAAGAATTTTGGCTATGGATCCATATTGATTGCTTTTGCTTTGGAGAGGATTCCACTAATGTAGCTTCATAACATTTCACCGGGATTGCCAGCATTGAGGGAACCACAGATGTAGAGATGGGTTGATATTATGGCCAAACATGCTGGCCAGTCACAAATTTCCTTCTCTGATGCCTTTTTCGAGTGGTTAAACCACTAGGAGATGGTATTTGCAGAGTATCCATACGTCAGGATGGATTTCCGAGGTGACCCACATTTGGTGTTACCAGCTGGTGAGCAGTGGAGTGCTATAGGTAAAATGATTTTACCACATCTTTGTTTTTTCAGTTTTATAATGTTTTTGTGTTTTTTATGTTACCAAGACTAATCAAACTTATATGTGTGTGTAGATATTGGACCAGTACGACCAGTGGCACGCCCACGGGCAGCAAATGACGCTCCAATAGGAGAGGCTGTAGAGCGGGTCGTCCTTCGGGATCTGGACATATCGGAGACCCTGGCAGTGTTGCAGGATCAGATCAAGGGCCTCACTCTCGACATTCAGGATGTCAGGACTGACGAGTTACCTTTGAGGTTACAACGCCATACTAGTAGCGTGTCGAGTCGTTGGACTAGGCTCCTGCACATGATAGCACATGCGGTGACATGTTATCACCAACATCACTATTCTAGGATGTTTTTCTGCATTCATTTTGAGTTTCTTGGTTAGATGACTGTTTTTGCCTTGGACACAATATATTTTGTAAAAAACTATAAACAACTATCTACTTTTGATTTTTGGAGTTTTATTTTGGCTAAGTGATGCAATCCTAATGCAAATGTTGATGTGAAATTCTTTCTTTACAAATGCTACAAATGTCTATTTAAAACATAGTTTGCTAATGAATCAATCAATGTGTTCAAGTTTATGGAAATGTGTTGATATTTAATGGAATCAAAATGTCTTTCCAAAATCTTAACTCTTAGGAACATGCGATAAATAGTTGGGTTCCGAATGGAATAAATGCCAGTAAGCTGTAGAATGACAAGTTGTGAATCTAACTTGACAATGAGTCGGCGTATGCCATGTGAAATAGCAACAGAGAAAAGTTCAATCAACGTGCTATACTCAGCGATGTTGTTCATCTATTGACCAATACATATCCCCCTTAAACTCACTAACTCGCCGCTTGGAGCGAAAATGGCCTAGGCCGCAAAAGATAGGTTCTGCGCACTATGACTAGCTCCATCAGCATACCCAACAAACGGTTCCAAAAAGTCTGACATATACAACAAATGCAAAGTGGATTACCTAACCAAAATGACAAATCTAAAAGAAAAAACTCAAAAATGCTATAAAAGCGTATGTATAATGAGTTTACTACACTTAATCAAGCATAGTAATGTTTAAGATACAACCTGTTTCGGGGCTGTGACAATGGAATCCCATCATAATTGACCAGCTCGTAGGCTCCTTTTGTCAATACTCATTTAACAATGTAGGGGCCCATCCATAATGGTTTGAATTTACTTTCTCCTAATTTGTCAGAGTCCTAATCGTAAAGCAAGACTAGGTCACCTTCTGAGAAGACACGAGGCTTGAAATTTTTGTCATATTGTGCCTTTATGCATTTCTTATGTGCTTCGTTAGCCAACATGGCATCACGACGGGTTTCATCCAGATGGATTAGTTCCAAGAAACGAGCCTCTTCTTCAGAAGGTTTGGGAAGTAGATCAATTGCAAGCTTGAGGGATGAGATTTTGCACTGAATTGGTAAGACTTCTTCCAGACCATACACCAACTGAAAGGGCATAAATTCGGTCGCATTTCTCACCGAAGTCCTATATGCCCACAAAGCTGAGTATAGGATTAAATGCCAATTCCGTTTGTGGACTCCAATCAATCTCTTTAGCATGCGCTTAAGGAATTTGTTGATTGCCTCAACTTGTCCGTTAGCCTGCAGATAATATGGAGTAGAACTATCATGGGACAATCCTAACTTGGCAGTCAATTCGATCATCATGTGATTGCGAAAATGTGACCCATGATCTGTGACTATAGCCTGAGGTACACCAAATCTAGAAATACATGATTGAAAAAGAAAAGAGCAGTCGTTTCCGTTTCACCGATGTTGTTTAATGTAGGCATTGCCTCAGCCCATTTTGTAAAATAGTCGACAGTGACTATAATATACCCATGCCCCCTGGCTGAGGTGGGGTTACATGTCATGAAATCAATGCCCCATTTAGCAAATGGCCCAATAGCAATGATTGGATGCAGTGGTGCAGGTAGTAATTTGGTTTTGCGATCGAAAATCTGACAAGCATGGCAACTTATGACTGCAATTATGCAATCTTTGAATATGGTGGGCCAGAAATAACCAACTCGTAAGATCTTTTGTGCAGTAGCGTAACCAGATAGATGCCCCCCACAAGCACCTGAATGACAATCATTTAAAACTTTTTCGGCCTCCTCATGTGCGAGGCACCTTCGTAGAACTGTATCGACACCACGGTGGTAAAGTGTATCACCAACGATCAAATAGTCTTTGGCTTGGTATTGAGTGTGCCACTGTTCAGAGCAAGGGGTGTTAGGCCTAAAAGTTTGGGTTTGGATATAGACCAGTATATCCCTGTACGATGGATCGCTTGACGATATGAGAAACAGAGTCTCATCCATAATTGATGTTTGGGATGTTAAATCGTTGGATGATGAGGGAAGGTCACAAAGTAACTCTGCAAAGATGAGAGACTTCTTTGATTTGGATTTGGTGAATTCCATATCAAACTCTTGCAAAATGGCTATCCATTTGGAATATTTTCCCCCCAGTAATTGACGCGACAGAATGTTGGTCATAGGGTTGCAATTTGACACAATGGTAGTTTTGCGAAAGAGAACATAGTGTCGAAATCTCCGTACTGCTTGAATGGCTGCTAAAGCCAACTTTTCAACATAAGAGTACTTGCTTTCTGTATCATTAAGATTGCGACTTAAATAATATATAGGAATTCGATTCCATTATCTTCTTGCACTAAAACCATGGCGATGGTTGTATTTGCAGCGGCAAGATATAGGTTGAAGTCTTTTTGATAGTCAGGAGCGTACATTAATGATGCTTTTATGAGGGAATCTTTTAAAGCATCAAAGGAAGCTTGTGCAACCTGATCCCAGTGGAAGGGTACTCCTTTTTTCAAAAGACGTGTATAACCTTTAGCGAGTTCAACATAATGTGGAATGAACCTCCTCAGAAAGTTAGCTTTCCCTTGGAGTCTCTGAATTTGTAGCAAATTTGAAGGTGGAGGCATGTCAAGGATTACCTGAACCTTAAATGGGTCGAGTTGAATTCTATCCTTAGAAACTATAAAACCAAGCAATCGACCAGAACCAACACCAAACACACATTTGTGCAGATTGAGTCGTATCTTGTAGTGTCAGCAACGTAGAAATATGGTTCTCAAATGTTGCAGATGATTAGTTTGTTTTCACGAATGAGCCGACAGATTGTCAAGATAGGGTTGAATGATGTGTTTGATGTCATGGAAGGCGTAATTCATTGCCCTATGAAATGTTGCCCCTGCGTTATTCAAATCGAAAGGTAATTTACGATATGGGAATGTGCCCCACAGACATATAAATGCAGCTTTTGACTGGTCCTGTGGGCGAATATTGATTTGATTGTATGCGGAAAATCCATCCATGAATGAAAAGATTTCGGGTCTGGTACAATCATCAATAATCTGGTCGATGAAGGGTGTAGGATAGTTGTCCTTTAGACATGCTTGATTTACATCCCTATAATCAACGCACACTCTAATCGTTCCTTTTTTTTCATTACAGGAACAATATTCGATACCCAATCAGTGAGAGGAAAAGGGTAAATGAAGCCAGCATGCAAAAGTTTTTCAACTTCTGCTTTAATGGTAGCGGCTTTCTTCAGATGGGTAGGTCGAAGCCATTGTCGTACTGGTTTGACATCTGGATACATCTTGATTTCATGTTCAACAATTCTCGAGTCAATGCTTGGAATTTCTTCGTATGACCATGCAAAGACATCTCTGAATTCGTGAAAAAGAGCGCAGTAAATTTCTAGTTCTGATGGGGAACAAGATTTGCCAACGTGAATATTCTCTACAATATTAGGTTTGGTCGAAATATTAATGGCGATAGTTTCTTCAATGTTGGACAGATTTCACTTGGAATCTATTGTATTTACAAAGTTTAATAAAAAATCAAAAACTGAAGGATGATTGAGGTCATTTAAATAATCTTCATTGTCATCTTGAAGGTGGGAATGATGGTGGTAATCTTCCCATGGTGTCTCTCCTATCATCATTGATTGGATGATTCCTTTGTCTGTAGAATGCATACAAGACCAAGGATCGGAAGAGGTACCATATTCTAAAGACCTATCTACCCAAACACTCGTCGAGTGCTGATTCGGGTTTGCTGCCCAAGCCCAGAAAACTGATTGCTACAAAAATTCAATGGGGCTAGGTGGCAACACCTTGCGATGATCCTCACTATCAAAAAGGTCGGAACTCTTCTTAAACTTAGATGATATAGAAGAGATCGTTTGATAGGTTTCCACTGTGGCCACTTCTGCGAAACTAGATGGAGGCGGGAGGGCAAAAGTACCCTTTAAGGAAGGGTCTTTTAGGAGACCTACTCCAACATTTTGAAGTGATTGTGAACTTCCATGGATCAATGGAATGGTTCCAGTGGCTTGTGAACCGTTAGCAAAAAAGGCTAGATGGTCAACGATTGTGATTCCACCTTCGAAGGGAAATGCAATCTTTCTAAAATATGTTGACACAACAGCAGCCATAGCATAAATCCAGGTCCTTCCTAGTAAGATATTGTAATCAAGGTTTCCTTCAATGACCTCAAATTCAATCTCTACTGTCTTGCCCCCCAATTAAACTTGCAAGTTACTTAAAATCCCATATGGAGTGTACGTTCTTCCATCAAACGCTTTTAATGTTGTTGATGATTGTGACAAGGGTAGTGAACCAAGAGTTTTCTAGCAATTCATTGACATAATACAAGTAGATGCCCCCTCATTAATGATGGTTCAATGAACAATTTTATTGAGGGCTTTTACCTGTATAAGGAAAGTGAGTTGGGCTGATAACTGAGGTGTATATCCTTTATGATTAAAGGCCACAAGATTGGAATCTATTGGATCAATCCCACCTATTACTGATAACAAAGCCTGCTTTTGGGAGGGACAATTTTGCAATTCCTCAAGTGTTGATATAGCAGATGGCAATTGAGCCAGATCCTCCGCTATATTATAATTCTGAGTAGCTCGAGCATGAGGATTAAATGTTGATTTATGTACGACTCCCTTTGGTGGCTTTATAGTTAATTCTGGAATAATGGGTGGAACAACTTCTGGCAAAGTCATTATTGAACTACTAGGTTGATTAGTAACCTGGTTGTCTGACGATGGTGGATTCCCATAATCTTTGTGCCTTGTCGAAATCAAAGATCATTTTGCTTGTTTGATATGGATAACATAAGCACTTGGGATGTGGAAGCATGATCGATAGCAACCAGATTAGTTTATGGGTTTGGAAATGGATCAGTCAACACCGCTGAGGTATTCAAAGCCTTCAAAATTTTTGAAATCTCAGATCGATGTGGAAAATCTCTCGTATAATGCTCCTCGTTACATATCAAACATGGAAAATGAAGAGGTTTCTTTGGCCTAGTAGGGTTCTCAGATGATTTTTCAGGAGTAGAATTCTATTGTTTCTTCTTATTATTTTTCCCTTTCTTCGTGCCCCCTGGTTGCTTTGGATTTTTTCCTTTGTCAGATGACACGACATTAATCTCCGAGCAAAGAGGTTTTTCATTTTCATTCTGACTAGAAATAGCAAGAGCTTTACCAGATAGACCCCTTGCAATTTGCGTGCTTGAGGCACTGATCACACCTTCATTGGCATGAGAGTCTCTATTCGATTTAGGAGGAGGTGGAACGGAAAATTCAGGTCTAGGAGTGTCAGGAATTTTGTCATAGAGTGTGTTAGAATGAGTATAGATCAAGTCTAAATATTGGGCACAAGCAATGACTTGCTCTTCAGTGACAACTCCTCCTTTCGTCACATCCTCAGTGATAGATGGCAATAAGGACTTAATAAACCACTCAGCTAAAAGCTGATCAGGAACATACGTCTTTACCATTCGACGACGACATTGCCACTCAAGAATATGATCAAATATGTGAGTGGCCATGGTGGTGGGCCCTAGTATTGCAGAAATAATGCTGCAAATCCCAAGACTCTCTTTTTTAATTTTATCAACCCGGTAATTCGTAACAAACTTGGAAGCGACGGTGCTGTATGCACAAGTACTAGCTCTTGCCGCAGCTGTCACTTGGTTAGCTGGCACAAGTCCACTAGGAGCTTAAGCCAACTTCTATGAGCTCTTAGAAGAAGCTTTTTAATTGATGGATGAAAGCTAACTTGAAGGAAGCTAATCTAATTACGAAAAGAGATTGAAAAACTAAAGGAAAATGCAAACCCTAGCAAACCCTAATTCTACCAGCTAGTCCTATTGATGCAAGAAGGAAGATGCAAGCTACTGAATGAGATTCCATTGACTTCTAAGAAGACGAAATGCATGTATCTAAGTTATGTCTACAGCAGAATCTGAAAGAACCATGTTTTTGTATTTTTGAATAAGTTGTCACAATTATCATGCATGCAATTTAACTGTTTTTGACTGTGCAGAGGTGGATCAAGGAGGAGGAATGATTGGAAAAGGTTGGGAAGGTTCAGAGAGGGTCTAAGGAGTCCCTAACACCCTTCCTGAGAGTTTCACAAAGTTTGGCTATCAAGAAACCTCATTTGTGAGCTTCTACAAGAAGTCTGCAGGGGTTCTACAGGATGTTCAGGAATTTCTACAGGATGTTCTGTAATTTTTCTACAGGATGTTCAAAAATGGGATTTGGGAGCATGGATGGAGGGAAAAAGATGGACGAATGGGTATGGAGGTAAAATATGGGTGTGAAGAGGTCCAGGACTTGGGGAATGGAGCTGAGGAGTGGCAAGGATGGTGGGATTTGTTCAAGGAAGACTGAAGCAATGTTGCACAAAAATTAGGGTTTTGGGAGAAAATGGTAAACGTGAGGCTAGGATTCTAAGTAGAGGGTGGAGTGGATGGTGTTGATGGAGAATAAGTAGATGAAGAAGTGGTACAGGTGATCTGCAAGTCGTTTTTCCAATCTGAACCAACAAAGACTTGTAAATTCAAAGACCTAGTTACGTTGACCTAATATGCTAGCTGCCAGTAAAGAGAATGAATAGAAGTGTGACCTGTAATGAAACCATGTATTTTAACTCATGCAACTAAGAAAGCGAAAGTCTGAACTTGTAACCAACTTCTACACATGAAAATCAAACACTAGTGATTGCATGGAAAAGCAAAATCAGTGTTTTTGTGGGCAGCAAATTCATCCTAGTCACAGCTCCTAATCCCACTGAGGGAGAGGTGAAACCACAGATGTTTGATGGCCCTTTTCTTGAAGCTTTTTCTGTTAACAACCTATCAACTAAATCTGAGCATGAAAAGCTATTTTACTCATCAAAAACAACCTAAATAACAAAACAAGATTTAAATCTAAATAGCAGATTTTATTCTAAGAATGCAGCGAAGACACATGAAAGTAAACAAAGGAGGTACTGGGCGCTTGAGATGGGCCCAACCCCAAGAGCTACAGACTCCTAAGAGAGATTTAGAGCTGGTGCAAAGCTGGATTCATCTTTATTGATCAAAATAAATGTTACATTCCAAAAACTGTCCACAAGGAGAACTTGAAAATGTGCTGAAAGCAAAGCTAATCTACTGCTTAAAAATCGAACTACAAAATGACTATAAAATGAATACAAAATGACTAACTATTGGCTAACAAAAATGAATAACTGAAATGAGGCCCTAAGCCCTCTTATTTATACAAATTGAGGACCCCAACAGTCCTCCTAAACTTTAGGGACTCGGCTGCCCAAAACTTGTAGTTAACAACAATCCTACTTGACTTGCTTGGCTGCCCTTGTGCTAATTGATTTGGTGGCCCTTGAACTCCGAGATAATGGTGGAGAATTCGAGGTAAGGGCTCATAAATGAAGGGGACACCTTCCTACAAATCCTCTCCCTTGTTCTCCCACAAATTTGGCTGCCAAGTGCTCATTAAAACCTTCAATTTTGTCTCCAAATTGACCAAAAAGGCTACACAAAGCACACATTAGACTTGTTGGCATAATGATTAACCCAATTCACTCTATTAGCATAAATATAATAAAAAACATGCAATAAACGAATGAGAATGGTGGATTAAGTCGAATTAGGAGGTTGAATGAGCCCAAACAATTATCCATTTTTGGGGCTCATCAACATGGCTTCCAACAATTCATCTCGAGGAAATTGTTCTCTTATCTCTAATAATAGTGATCTTGCAATTTTTATCAAATTTTGTCTCACTAAAATCACAATATTATAACATCAGTCTCTTGACACGGGGCAATATTTGGTGATTTGTCCCATCTTACTAATATAATGAAAGAGAAAAATATACCCACGCACTGCGATACATAGTATCCCTTTTTCAACAAATGTCAAATTTTTGTTTTTTTTGTTTTTTTGTTTTGTTTTGTTTTGTTTTGTTTTGTTTTGTTTGTTTGTTTGTTTTTTTTTTTTTTTTTTTTTTTTTTTTTTTTTTTTTTTTTTTTTTTTTTTTTTTTTTCAGTATTTTCTATATTGATGATCTTAGTCCATGTTTTAAACTCTGGACCAGTAAAAGAGTATGGCATCATATACAAATTATCCAATGCAAGACATGCTGAATTTCTCGCATTTGTGTATTCTGCAATATACATTGTGCGATTCTGAGACATTTTCACGAGGACATTCATTTCATGTATCATAGGAAGAATTCCAGCCAATGTCAATAATGTCTCTATATTAGTTAGTTGAGAAAGAAGATCTTGAGTTTTTTCTACATTGTAGTGATTTTCATACATCAACCCTACCAAAGATTTGAACTCACTAAATAGTCTTTGAGATGGTCCATTTAATGAGATCCATCTTGCATCAACATCTTTTAGTAGTTTTTTTCCATCTGTAACACCATCCGCAAATTGTTTAAACTCTAAATATCATTTGGGACTACGAGAAAAGTATGCATGAGTCTCACGTACAATATCTTCAACTTTTGAAACTAATGGAAACTTTCTTACTATTTCAAATGCAACATTCATCCTATGAGCCATACAATGAATATTAAGCATATATGGTGAAGTTGATAGTTGTAGCCTAACAAAAAGGCCATTCCTCTATCCTTGCATTACCGATGTTGCATATGCTCCAACACATACCAGCTTTTTTGCAATCATTAAATGATCCATACCACTTTCCTTCAAACCATTAAGAACAAGTTCATAAATATTTTCAGCTGTAGAAGTCTCTCTAATATTTTTAATCCCAAGTAGATAGGAATGCCTAATATGGGCAGTAACCATATAAATTCTCATGCAAACCCATGAAGCATTATTTATAGTCGTAACCTCATCCAAAGACAATGCCAACAACCTAGCATTTGCAATCTTCTCTTTCAAATTATCATTTTCTACTTGAGCTAGATATTAAGGAATTTAGACTTCTGTGATCCATAATCTTGTTTAGAGAATAATCTCGGCAAAATCACATAAAAAATCATTTGTCAAACATTGAGCTAGATATCTTGCCCATTCCCAACCATTGGTTATAGACCCAATTTTCTTGGAATCGTCTCCCTATGGTCCACTGACCTCTTTTCCTTTTCCGCAAATGGATTGTGTCACCTTCCAAGGAAAAATATTTAACATTTTCACCATCAATTTCTGTTCAAATTGCATCTATCTCACCCTGATCACTTGAGGAACCTATTATTTCATCCATCATATGGATATGAAATGCATTGCCACAAGAGTTAACCTCTCTCTCAGTAACATATTGTTCAAAGGAGATTGAATCATGAAGAGAATGTGTATTTTTGGATGAAGCCTTTTGAAAGTATGATAATACATTGATTTTCCTTGATGGTTTCTTCCCATGATTATCTTTTGACATCTCACTGAATATGCCACTAGTAAACTTTCAAATTGATCTGCAAACTTGCATCAATAGTTTCCAAGCGTTGAGATATGATTCATATAAATTCACTTATTCATAGAAAATAAAATTGTACTTTGCAAAATAATAGTTGAATCAACATTGAAAGAACACATATCAGAAATTGAATTTTCAGGAAAAATGGAATTTCACAAAAAATATTTAATAATGATAATGGGGAGCTATTAACTTTTACGACATAAAATATAATAATTCATTTGTATAACATTGAAACAACCTCATCCTTGCAGGTCTATCTTAGTCCTTTTGGTTTATTAGTTTCGCTTGGGTCGATAACCATGTTAGATATCTATGGGTGGGCTTTGAACCATTCCCATTCCATGTAGTCAGTTTTTGGACACATTCTATTAGAAAAATTAGTGACTCTTTGAATTATGTGCAGAAAATAGAATATTAATCCTCATGGATTTTAATGTAGGCATGATATAGCATGAAATCCGTTGTTAAATGAGTAAATTTCATATGGAATTGTTGTAGAATTTCCTTGTTGTTTTACATTTGTGTAGCCATCTATCATGCTAAGAAGTGGGTGAATCAATGAAATTTGCATGTGTTAAATGGGAATTCTATTTGAGAATTTGTAATTCCACCTGCAGTTTGCATCACGAATCCCATCTCTTCAATAGTGCTAACAATTTTATTGGTTCTTACTAGATTAACACACTTCTCTCTATCTTGATGATTTGAGGTTTCTCAGGGCCATAGTGAACGGGGTTTGTCACACAACTTTCGCTTCCTTAATCCTGATATATATTAGATTTTTCTTCCTAAATATAATATATATATATATATATATATATATATATATATTATATATATATATATATATATATATATATATATATATATATTATATATATATCATCGTTCACTCCCTTAATCCAGATATATAAGAGCAGGGATGGACAGATGTGAATGTCAAATGAAAATTTTGATGTACACATAGTTGTCTTTGCTTTTGGATGTGAAGAATAGTTTGATTTATATATAATACCACATCAACCATTTCAATATATGAGCAGGGATAAGATATTGGTCTTTGCATATATTTTTCCATTATGAGATGGGCATTTGTGTATGTCTGAAGAATAATTTGATTTATATCTCATTATAGCAATTTCAACTATGGCGTGACTTTACAAAATGCGTGCAGGAAGGAAGAAGATATGTCATTTATAATATCCCCAAGTCATTAGAAACATGAGAAGAACTTTAGCAAACATTGAAAATTTAATTTTGAAATGTGAGAATGGGGATGCATTGAAAATTTAATTATGAAATGTGAGAATGGAGGCGAGTTGAAAATTTAATTTTGAAATGTGAGAATGGGGGTTAGCACAGTACATTTATAGAGCATTCAAGTATATTTTTTTCATTGTCATTGAGATGATGGATGTTGGACTATAAAGTGTCAAATTATTCTTCAACACATCATCATGATGTTGCAGAAAGGGCAAAATAAGGATTTCTTAGGGAGAGTGCAGGGTGCGTGCTCAAATATATATGTGTACAGGATTTTTCTTGCTGGAGCCATTTTGGGAAAAGGCAAATGACACTGTGTTGCACGATATGTTGCTTGAGATAGGATGGGATTCCCACTGCAACATTGCGGAATAATGTCATGTTTGAAGTTATGACAACGAAACAAGCCAAGTGAAAAGGAAGTTGACAACTTTTGGTTGTAACACACATTTAATTTTGGAGGAGAGGTGGAGGTTGATTGATTATTATAAGAATGTGAAGTTCATTTTGATTGGTAATGATATAGATGCCATGCGTATGACTCTATTTTTAAGAAATAAATAAACACAACGGGTTTTCCTTCTTATGTATTAGTTCTCTGGGTAATGGAATTCACAATTCTTGCAACCTCCAATGGTTGTTGTTGTTACAACAATTAAAACCGCAACATGAACAAGTCCTCTTTATCTCACAATTCCTATTGGTCTGAGTCTCAGTTGCACGCACATTCACTGTACAAACTAGCTGACAATGGCTCCTCTTGAAACTAGGAATTATGGTTACCCTGTTTCTGCATTTTCTCTACTCCACACACACACACACACATAGTAGGATTGGTGGAATAGGAATGAGAATTTTCAACTTTGGTTTTTCCCCTTCTTTCAAGGTAAGGTAGAAAAATCAATTATGACATTCGATTTTTGGTTTCTCATGCATGAAAATTGTTGAGCCAAATATTTGCAAAACTGTTCTCTGCTCTTGCACACTATTAGCCTTAATGATTAAAAAATAATAAAGTGCTTCACTTGACCCACGCTGGCTCAAAAAAATATATTTCAAAAATCCAATGATAGAAAATATGTCCAGCTATGAAAGTCTCCATTCTAAATTTGATTTTGATGGTTCAAAAAAATATATTTCACTCTGTAAAAACCACAAATCCAATGATAGAAAATATGTCCACTTGTGAAAGTCTCCATTCTAAATATAATTTTCATGGGTCAAAAAAATATATTTCACACTATAAAAACCAGAAATCCAATAACAGACAATATGCCCACTTGTGAAATGTCTCACCACACCACAAATCCAATGATAGACAATATGCCCACCTATGAAAGTCTCCATTCAAAATACGATTTTCATGGGTCAAAAAAAGATATTTCACGTTGTAAAAAACACGAATTCAATGACAGACAATATACCCACTTGTGAAAGTCTCACCACAATTCCAATGACAGACAATATGTCCATTTGTGAAAGTCTCCATTCTAAATTCGATTTTGATGGTTCTTCAAGAGGTTGCCCTGGCAAATGTAGGTTTTGAGTTTGTAACTAGGAATCACATGGAAGACCCATCCTATGTTGCTATAGGGAATATAAACTAACTTTCCAATAATTATGTCGATGTTGTGCTAACCAAGAAGGAGCTAGAGTATCCATAAATTTGAATGCAGAAGTGTAGACTTGGAAGGAGACTCAAAACTCAAGTACGATTAATTAAGGAATCAAAAAACTTCCATGAATCATTGGAGGTTGGATTCCATTGTCATAAATGAAAAGGGCAGCTTCCCTCATCCCCAATTCAAAACTCAAACACACAAGGAGTAGGTATGATAGGTGCAACAAGATATCCAGATATGTGGAGCATCCTCTAGGGGGATATGAAAAGACAAACTTCACTTCCTCAATGATGCATATAGGAATAATGTGGGAGGATCAAGGATCTTTAATGATGGCAATTCAAGCCATCAATCCACCCTGCTACAAAATGAGTAATCGGGAAGGATCCATCCATCATGGCACTTAAAAAGCTCCTCATAGGTGTGGAAACCCCTTGATCAAATTAACCATCAATGGAGAACAAAACCTAGAGCCAGGTACGACAAATGAGGTTTATGTGTTAAGTACATGACAAGGAGATAGTTAAGGTGCACACCTCACTATCTCCAATGGTATACACAAATTCCTAAACTTTTGTTTTCATTCTATGGAGCTCTACTCACATTCTCTCTCTCTCTAATGTGTTAATTCCATGACAAGGAGATAGTTAAGATGCACGCCTCACTACCTCCAATGGTCTACACAAATTCCTAAACTTATGTTTTTAGTTTATGGAACTCTACTCGCATTCTCTCTCTCTCTCTCTCTCTCTCTCATAATGATGTTTATCTTTGTTCCTGTTTGAGCCTCTCTCTCTACCATGGAGGATCCTCTGTAGGTTTCTTTAGTACATTAGTAAAAGATTGAGTATGCCTCCCTGTTTGACCGAGTTTATTTTTGTGATAGCTATCATGGAGGATACTATCTAGGTTTCTTTTGTATGATTGACTCTTCCTCTTCCCCAAGCATCACCCACATCTATGTGGCCCTTGGAGGCATCCCTTCCTTATTCCTACTTGAAATAGAATTATGTTATTCACTGCCAACAAACAAGACATTGCTACTTCTAGACAGAGTTTTGGGAACTATAACTTCTTCCTGGGGTTGGGGAGGAGTTTTGCGAGCTATACCATCTCCTTGGGGTTGTGTAGGAGCTTTGGAGCTATACCTTCTTCTCGGGCTTGTCATTCAACATGACCCAATCTTAATTGGAGTGTTGGGTCTCCTTCCTATGTTGGGGGTATTCTCCTTTTTCTTCGGCATTCCAACCAATTATGTATTATCCACTTTTCAAAAATCACTTTTCGCTCTCCAAGTTCGACAACGTTCATGATTTCGATTTCAAAGAAATCAAGCATTTATCCAACACTTTTCATTTTAGGTTTTTAACCTAAAATCTTAAGCCTTCCCCTTCCAAAATTAGCCAATAGAATTTTTGTTTTAGAATTGAACCTCCCACACTTACAAACTACTGGAATAAATAAGCCAAATTACAAGGGCCTATTTTTAATAAAAAAACAAAAATGTCTTTTACAATAATAAAATAACAGATTAAAAATAGTTCTCGAATTGTCAATAGAATCAAATCTAAAATTGGTTGCAAAGTCTTGAATGGTTCGAAGGTCGTTGGAAATTTTTGGCTAGAAATAGTTGCAAAGGACCTCAAAGCTACCACTTGTCTTTAACACTGCCATCTATGTCTTTCAAATATGGAAATGTTGATTTAGTGCCAAGTAAATTGGGATGTGATTGTCACATTAGTACACAAAATTTGGAGTAAATTTTTACCTGTTGATTTCTCCGGAATTCTTTATCGGCGATGGATTTAGATGATTAAATAGTTGCTTGAAAATATGGGAAGGATCTAATTGTTAAACTAATGCCTAGAAACATTCATCAAATCAATTTCTGGACTTGTCACCTAAACTGTTGCCACAACTCTTGCTTCATATATGATCCAAAAAATATACTGCAACAATATTTATTTGGTAGATAAAGTAAATCTTACTATACTAGCTTCCAGAGGTTATGTAATAGCAAAATAATGCACGATTTGTTAACAAATATCCTTGCGTTGGAATGCTCTACTTGTTGATATTCTTCCTTGTATTCTTTGTTGACCATTTGTATCATTACAGTGACCAAGGTCTATTTGAACAAAAGTGATCACTACTTTCTCAACAATTCCAAATTCTACAACGTTGCCATATAAACATTTTTATCTTTGCACAACAAGTTATCTTTCCATCATACTTTTCCCTCATCTTACTAATTCGCCACTTTGTATCAAAAAGCCTCAAGATGTCCTCTAGCTGGCTCATATGTATACCCAAACACTGAAGAAGGTAGAATACTATGGATGAACAAGGTCACAGTGAAGGGAAACGATAATTTGGGCATGACAAACACTAAAATCCAACATTATTGTGAATGTCTGCTTCTCATTTATCCACAGGAGAATATTTGCAATTTTTTTTTTTCAATCATTTTGCAGGCCTTGGATGGCTGGTTAAAGTTCTAAATCTTTATAATAGGCAGTTCAGACGAGATCATGGATGAAAATTTTGGTTTATACAATCCTCTTCCTACAATATGTTACATCTTGCCTCCCTAAACCTAAATAAATCCATGAACAAACATAGAACTAGAGACCAACTCTTCGTATCCTAAGATACAACTTAACACCTGGACTTTCCTGCAATTATTTTTGGACTCCATTGCTCTTATACCCTACATCATTTTTCTTATATCCAACAAAACAGGAACCTTACAACAATCTAATATATTTTTAACTTGAATTTGAGGGTTTTGAAATAAAGAGTTGCAGAATAGAGGAGGAAAACTCTGCATGTGCCTCCTGCATGTTAGATTCTTTCATTTACCTCATGTTCAATAACCCAACAATAGTTCATTCATGTGAACTGGATGTTATCTCCTTGATCTGGCAGCGTTGAATGTTTGAATACCGAGAGGATTAGCCTTTGGTGGTCATGTTGATTAAAATTGAAGAATGACACAGTATTGAAAATAGAAAAAACATCATCTATACATTTTCCTTAGAGATTGTCAAACTGCATGTGCCTTTCCTTTGACATGAATTGAGTGTCCTTGAAATTTTTAGACATCTAGAGTCATACACTTTTTGTTTGACAATGAAATCCCACAGTTGGGACATAAAGAACCAAACCAGGGTCTCTCATGTGAGAGCAGAAAAAGTAGACTAAAACTGCGCAAAAAGAAGTTAAGTTGACAATGTGAATTAATTTTTATGACAAGCTTGTAATTTAGGAAATTGGCATTGTAATTGGTTTGAATCCATGATTAATCCATCAATGGCGTCTCTGTGTTCATATATATTTCTAGAACAGAATAATGGAACACTAATATCGATCTATGAATTGAATGGCACTTGCAAACAAACAAGAACAAGATTAATGGAAATCCATGAATGCAATGGTTAATAGCAATCTGTGAATGAATGGAATGGCATTTGCTAACAAAAATTAACAAATATTACCAATAGAAATCTGTGATTGGAATAATGGAATTTTCTAACAAACATTACTAATATCAGTTTTAGTTTGGAAATAGTTGCAGATAATTTCTTTATCAATTTCAGTGTGGAGGCCAGCTCTAATTACAAACAGTTTCAGCTAGTTTGATTGTTGCGGCTTACCTGGAATGCCAATCCCCTTTAGATTCAGATTCACAAATTGCCAAAAATGGAGGATTCCACAAAAAATGGAGGATTACTCTAATTCTAGTGTGTTGACATGTATCTTAATCAAGTACATGAAACCTAAGAAAAATGGTACATATCCCAATGTTGATATATATATGGCCAAATATAGGTATATGGATCTCAATGCAATAACATAGATCCCAATGTAGTGTCATGGATTTTGAGGCATGGTACATGGATCTTGTTACCACAAAATTTAGCATTCCCTAAGAAGGGAAACCCTATAGTACAAAAGGTAGACCAAATGATAACATTGGGACAACGACCCATTGTCACCACAATCAATACCCCCTGTTATTTCACTGATGGGAGGAGTTTGGGTGGAAGGAAACCACATAAGATAGATAGATGAATGATTAGGTATGATGTGATTCCACAAATCCCATCCAAGGAGAGACACAATAATGGCTCAATTCTTAAAAGAAGCTAAAATGCTCTCCAAGGAAATATTTGTAAGATGAAGAGCTAAAGACCTAGGGTTTGAGATATGTGATGATAATAGGTATTACTATATTCAAGACTCGAAGTGATGGGGTAAGACTCACACACCTCCTCATATATCAGAAAAAGTTTTTATCATCAATGCCTCATCTGGTAATGACCCTTGACTACCAAAAGACAACATGCATTTCTAGTTAGAATGTAGATCCTAATTAAGAAAAAATGTGGGTTCTGAGACATAATAAATACAATAAAGATAACTCACATAAGATACTCATACATAAGAATGTGTGCACACACTTGCTGTGAATCTATAAAATGTTGTTGAAGCATCACAAATGTTGTACTACTATTGCATTTAGATCTGGTAATGTTGATAACTACAAGGTACATGATGGTGTAAATTGTCAACCAATATGAGGAAGATTTGTATGAGAAGGATTTTGTTCTTGTCTAGCCCCAATTTTTGAGGAATGGCTCCTTATCTTGATAGATGCATTACAGTTCATGGTCGTAGACTATTCCTTCATGAGCTTTATGGAATATACACATTATGCAACTGTCATTATAAATCTGAATTGCAAATGGGGATACCCCTGTTGCTTTTATTTATTTATTTAAAAAAGAACATAAAGTGAGACATGATAGGGAATGTTTCCTCTATGTATCCTTAATTTGACATCTTGATGAGGTGGATTTGAGTCATAATAGTTCTTGATCACTTCCTAGCATTAATTCTCACAAGGTTTAGACTATGTGAATAATGGAGACAAGTCTAATGTTGGCCTTGAGGTTGAAAGGAAGATCATTGAACTCTAGTTGGATGATGGGCTAGCTCTATGGATGATGCATTGTAATGGAAGGGTGGGGATTCTCTCTGTTTTAGCCCACTTAACCCAAAGAAGGCTAGCTCCCTGGGTCTTGGAGCCATAAAGGACAACGTGTTTGATGATTGTTTCCAAGAGGTGTATCCCAACCAATATATCTCTAGGAAGCGGAGTTCAAATCACTCCCTTGAATTAGGAAAGTGAATCATGTGTCTTGTTAATACTAGGCTAGAAAGCATGCATCAAAGTGAATCAAGGCCCTAATGATTGAACCCCCATGTATTTCTTTATAATCACAATCTCATCCCCTTGGAAGTAGAAGTGGTAGTTAGTGAGAGCTTGTTGAGACACACTGAAGTTTATGACCTTTGTTATATGAAGGTTAATTGTGAACTGCCAAAGGTCACAGATGTTGGATTAGGAATCAATCTGCCTTTGCAGAACTAAAGTTAATTGTGAATTTTCAAAGGTTCTAGATGCTGGATAAGGCATCAATATGTCTTTGTAGCTCCTCGGATGAGTAGGGCAAGAGGATTATATTGTGGACAAATAAAAACAAGGAAATTAAGATGTGGTATAGAAGATAACCATCACCATTATGCATCATAGATCCATATTAACCCCCAATCTGTTAAGAACTAACTCTTGAAAGGTTCACATATGGAATTGTTTTATTCCCCTCAGTGCTCAATACATCTAGGGTCAAGATGCATCTATGGTAGTTTATGGACTGTATTGTGAATTTTTAGATATTTTCATGTTTGCAAATTTTGTTATAATATGAATCATGCTATCGACTTTCAAATTCATATGAATTTCAAGTTCCTATGACTTTCAAATTCTAGAAACATCCTAATAACTTATTATCTAGCTACAGGAGCAAAGGTTTCTTCAAAGTCAATTCCTTTTACCTTGGGATATCCCTTGTACACCAATCTGACTTTATTTCTTACCACTTGTCCCTCTTCATTCAACTTGTTTTTAAACACTCACTTGGCACAAAAGATATTTTTGTTTTTTGGTGTAGGGACTAGTTCCCAAGTATTATTTTTCTCTATTCGATTAAAATATTCATCCATTGCCTTTACCCAAATTTTATCACTTGCTTGATTGAATTTTTTGGGTTCTATTTGAGATAGTGGAGAAATATTTTTCATGTCTACGACTTCCTATAAAAAAATTTCTTGTCTAAAATCCTAGTTCTATAGCTGCAATTATTTTACTCTTAGGATCTTGCTTTTGTACAAACTAGGATGGATTTGTTTGCCTTAGATGAGTCATTTATTCTTCTTCTTCTTCAATTGGTTCTACATATTCTTTAAAGAAAGATTGTCTACAATCTGATTTTTCATTTTCCTAAGGTTTTGGGAAATGTGGCAAGGCTTTATCTACCATGACATTAATGCATTCCATGATCTTCTTGGTTCTCTTCTTATAGAACTTGTAGAATTTTCTTTTAACTGAATACCCAAGTAAAATACCTTCATCTGCTCGAGAGTTAAATTTACTCAATTTTCATCATTCCTCTTTATGTTTCATTTACTTTTGAAGACATTGAGGTGTCTTCGTTACGCTAGTCTGCATTTCCATAACTTATAAGGGGTTTTGTCAATGCTTGGTATGCATAGAATTATGCTTGATAAATACACAACAACTTGAGTTGCTTCTCCCCAAAAAGTCTTTGCCAATTTGGCTTCATCCATCATTTCTCTTGTCATTTCTTGAACTGCTTTGTTCTTCTGTTCCACTACTCCATTTCTATGGAGTTTTGGTCACTGAGTAGTGTCTTATGATCCCATTATCTCTACAAAAATTCCTCAAATTCACTAAAGGCGAATTCTCAACCTCTATTTTATCTTAGACATTTGATTTTCAAGTCCTTTTCATTTTACACTTGAGTCTTGAACACCTTGAACTTTGTAAGAGCTTCTGATTTTTTTTTTAAACAACATATTCTAGGTTGATCTGGTATAATCATCAATGAACAACTTCAAATACCTCTCCCCTCTTAGACTTTGTGTTCTTATAGCATTTTAAATATTAGTGTGAATTATAGCTCTAAGTGGATGTATTATGAATCTCTTTTATTTTAAAATGTATCCATGCATGATTTCAAAATTGGCATGATTTACATATGGAGCTATGTACGTTTTATAGCTTTAGCATACATATTACTACCTTTGTCTTGCTGATTTTTCACAAGATTTTCAAGGTTCACATGGCCCATTTTTTGTGCCATTATCAGGTTTCATCTAACGATCTCAAGCAACACTTTACTCTAGAATCATCAAAGAAATACACATTACTAGGAGTCTTGATTGTTTTCCCTACCAATTTACCATTCTCAACCTTCCTTATTTCACAATATTTAGACCAAAATGTTACATCATAGCCATGATCAGACATTTGGATCAATCCTAAGAAATTCTGCTTTAGGCCATCTACACAGAAGACTTTCTTGGCTTTGGTCTTCTTATCTAAACTTACTATTCATCTTTCTCTTATCTGAGCTAGTACAATATTTCCAAATTAACACTTCTTTTCCTAACATCTTTTAGAAATAGGAATTTACTTTTGTCCCAAATCACATGCTTTGAAAACCTAATATCAATATACCATTTCCATTCTTAATCATTGGAATATAGTGAAAATCCACACTCTTCAAACCTCTCTAGTTTTTGTTTTCGTTTCTTTATGCTCCCTTTATGTGCATATTGCTCAAGAACCCATTTCCCAGGACGGTTAAAGAATCTACTTCTGCATTCACTAGACTTGTGTCCAAATTTGTTACAATTGAAATTTTCATTCAATATCATTCATGACGGGGGGTGGGGGGATGAACTTCTATTTCCAGCAGAAGAGTCCCTAGATCTAGAATTTGAGAAATGTATAGATCTAACATATTCATTTTTGACAAACCTATTATTTTTACACTCAATAGCCTTATGCCTGAAGTTATGATAAGAGTAATAATTTCTATAAAATAATGTTTTGTACCTGAAATTGTGTGGATGTTTCATAGGACTGGATTTTTTGAATTACGATTATCTATTTTGTTGGTGCACAAGTTTGCATTGAGGAATATGCATGGATTTGACAATATTAGAATTTTCACAATTTTTTCTTTTGTTATTACTTCCTTTGTCTTCACTAGAATTTCCTTTGAGTGCATTTTCATAGCTTTGAGGGGATTTTTTTGTATAGGACTTGGTGCTTGACTCAATGTTTAAGGACTCTTGAGGGTTTGTGTATCCTAGGGATGTTTTGATTATAGGGATGCTTGACAGTGAGAATGCCATTTTGAGTTTTTGATCCTTTGACAAACTTTATATTTAGATCCATATTATCTTTTGATTTATCGATGTATATACTTAGGGAGACAACTTCTAGCTCTAGCTTATGACAATTCTTTTTCCATTTTGTCACCTGACATGTAACAGCTTCCTCTTTTTTCCTTACTTATTCAAGTTTAATTTTCAAGTAGATAATATCTTCTTCATATTGCCTTGAATCTCTCTTTTCTTGCTTCTTGGATAATTATAGATTTAGAAACTTATTCTCATCTTCTAAATTGTCATGGATCTTTTGTTTGTCTTTCAATTGTTGTACCAAAATTTCTTTGTCTAATTGCCTCTTCTAATTTCACTTTCTAAATATTAAATGTTTCATCATTAGAGTCATAAATAAATTCTTTTATTCTGAATGATTGTTCCTTCATCTGTCTATTCTTCCACATGGTCTTCTTTAGTTCATTCTAAGCATTGATATGCTTTGTTGCGAGATCAACTACTCCTTCGACTTTTTCTTCAAAGTTTTAATTGTCTTTAAATTTCAAATCGGAGTCTAAAGCGATAAGAAAGGATTCATTATTCTATTCATTGGATGATTTTTCACCGCTAGCTTCTGATGAGTTATTGTCTTCTTTAACATATAAAATATTCTTTCTTTGATTCTTTCCGTTCTGACCTTTCAGAGATATAGTTTTTCTCTTTTTCTTTTTCTTGTTTCTCAACTTTAGTATAAGTAAATTTTGAAGCAAAATGACCAGATCTGCCTGAATACAAGCATTTAAATTGAATCTTACCTTTATATTTACTTGATCCTCTCTTTAAATTCCTCCTAAATTCAGCCATATGTTGATATGAATCACAATTAGAGCAATCTTGATATTCTTTAGATTTCTTTTTGAAGGTTTCCTTGTTTGGTTCTAATTTCTCTTTGCAATTCTAATTTCATTTTCTGAGAGTTCCATGAAGTTGTTCCATGGTGAGAGTGTTGACAACTTTCATCTTTTCTATAGGAGAGATCTTGGAATTGAATCTCATAGGAAGAGAACTCAATACTTTATGAAAAACTATGTTATCTTAAAGTTTCTCATTAATCCCTCTAATCATGATAGGTACCTCATTTACTATAAGAAAGTAATTATCCATATTCACATCCTCATTCATCTTTAAACTTTAAAATATCATTGTATAAGTATGTTGATGGGCTATAATGTACTCCCAACAGTGAGGGGATCTCCTTGGTGTAGGGTCCAATCAGACTCTACACTGTTTGGTCTAGGAGTCCCGTTTGGTATGTGGGCCTCACTACCATATCTTTAATTAAAATTTTTCTTCAGACAATACAAGCATAAACTTAAGAAAACAATAAAAATTTAAAAAATGCAAGTAACCTACAAAACTATAATATAACATATACCATGAATAGAAACAACATAACTTCAAAGCATGAACCTCAAGAAAAGTAGTGTTAGCAAAGCTTCTAAGCAGATCCACACATACATGTAAAGATAAGTGTATCAACCATGAATAATTTCATGATTAATAACCATATAAAAGCATAAGTGAGTGTACAATCGCACAATGATAAAATGATAACGTCAATAAAACAATTTATCAACACAAGCATAAGGTAAGCACATCATATTCCATCCATTCATTGCAAGAGGAATCCCACAACACACAATGACATATGAAGAAACAATATGCCAAATTTCAAGGAACTTTAAAACATTAAGCTGAGAATATCCATAGCACCATCACATAAGACATCCATCAAGTCCATAAGTGGAAATAGGAAATTACTTTTTTCATTCACCAAAAGATCCCCTAGTTCTAAAACAATACGCACAAAAATAAGTCCAAAGCCAAAAGTCCTTCACAATGTGTCATGCGGGCATATTTATAGAAAGAGGAGTGACCTTGCATCTACCTCATGACTTTTGAGCTACCTATAGAAAATAGGACCTTGCAGGATACTCATGAATTTTTATACAAATTCTTATGAATTTGAGTTACCTATGGGCATAGTTATCTCACTTATTTTCAATGTGGTTGATTTGTATCCCTATCAAGCTGGCAATGAAAGGTCATCTAAAACAAATGAGATTTATGGAGAATTTAGTGAACAAAGATGGATGAAGCAAATTCCTATGAAAAAGGTTCTAGAAGCTAAAAGAATTTTCGACACCAAAGTTTCAAAATGCACCAGGGGGAAGAGTATCTGCAATAATTAGTGAAGTGGAAAGGTCCCTCGATTGAATATTCTACTTGGATGAATGTTTCAGATCTACGGAAAGAAGGTTATTATGTCGAAGACCTTGTGAGGAGGAGCTCATAAACTTTTCTTTTCTAGGAAGCCTGATGTAGGCGCATTGATGGAGCACAAAATTAATGAACACTGGACAAAGATTTCCAATGTGATTGGATGGTCACATGGCAATGCCGAGGGAAAAAGGTATTTGTTTATAAATTGTAAATATTTAATTGAGGAAGAGCTTTGACTTTTTAGTAAGTGGAGATATTTTATGTTGTAAATATTATTTTAGTTTCCTTGTTTGTATAGAATATGGAAGGATTCATATCTTGTGACTGTTGGTTGTCCCATGTTGGATTTCTTTTTAAAGAGAACAACTGCCTAAAATAAAGAGAGAGGGAGGATAATGAAAGGCTCATGGTTCCCTATGAAATTATAGTCTTGTTGCATTTCATTGTACTTTCATTATGTGTGAATAAGGAAGTGTTGTCTTTTGTGTGAATGGAATAGTTGAATAGCCAATGGGACTGTAAATTTATATGGCTTAAAATTCAATTGAAATCTAGTGTTTGAAGCAATTCGTTGTCTTCTTATAAAGTGTGGTTAATCATAATTTTTTTCTTATGCGTTGTTTATCTTTGGAAGCCACTACTTATTCCATAAAATTACATTAATAATATGAGCGTTGAAGCATTAATCATTGTGGTTTTTCATACATTTTGTGTATTCCTATCGAAATGGTCACACAACTTGCAAAGGAATGTGCAACAATGTTCCATAGCGGGAACATGAGGTAGTTACAGTGAGTTGAGCATTGAAATAGAGCACCATTTTTTCAAACATTGTCACATCATTTTGATTGGAATTCATATTATTACCTTTGAGCGAGAGTTTCATCCTTGACGAGGAAAGGAGATTAGGATCATTCTCGGAGTTGGGAGACAAGTAAAGGTCGTGGAGAATAAATTTTACAGAGAGCCAAAATTCCTTTACAATGTGTCATGCGGGCATATTTATAGAAAGAGGAGTGACCTTTCATCTACCTCGTGATTGTTGAGCTACCTATAGAAAATAAAACCTTGCAAGATACTCAAGAAATTTTCAAAAATTCTTATGAGTTTTAGTTACCTATGGGCATAGGTATCTCACTTATTTTCAATGTGGTTGATTTATATCCTATCAAGCTAGTGATGAAAGTGCATCTAAAGCAAATGAGAGTTGTGCAGAATTTAGTGAACAAAGATGGATGAAGCAAACTCCTATGAAAAAGGTTCTAGAAGCTAAAAGAATTTTCGACATCAAAGTTGCAAACCACACCAAGGGGAAGAGTATATGCAATAATTAGCGAAGTGGAAAGGTCCCCTAGTTGAATATTCTACTTGGATGAATGTTTCAGCTCTACAGAAAAATGTTATTCTATCGAAGACCTTATGGGTAGGAGGTCATAAACTTTTCTTTCTTAGGAAGCCTGATGTAGGTGCATTGATGGAGCACAAACTTAATGAATACTAGACAAATCTTGCCAATGTGATGGGATGGTCACATGGCAATGCTCGGGGAAAAAGATATTTGTTTAGAAATTGTAAATATTTGATTATGGAGTAGTTTTGAATTTTTAATAAGTGGAGATATTTTCTATTGTAAATATTATGTTAGTTTCCTTGTTTGTATAGAATATGGAGCGATTCATATCTTGTGACTATTAGTTGTCCCATGTTGGCTTTATTTTTAAAGAGAAAAAGTACCTAAAATAAAGAGAGAGGGAGGATAAGGAAAGGCTTGTGGTTCTCTGTGAAATTATAGTCTTGTTGAATTTCATTGTACTTTCCTTTTGTGTGAATAAGTGTTGTTTTCTGTGTAAATGGAATAGTTGAATAGCCAATGGGAATGTAAATTGATATGGTTTAGAATTGAATCAAAATCTAGTGTGTGAAGAAATTCGTTGTCTTCTTATAAACTATGGTTAATTGTATTTTTTCTCTTATGCGTTGTTTTATCTTTGGAATTCATTACTTATTCCATAGAATTACATTAATAATATGATCGTTGAAGCCTTAATCATTGTGATTGTTCATACATTTTGTGTATTCCTATCGAAATGATCACAAAACTTGCAGAGAAATGGGCCACAATGTTCCAGAGTGGGAATGTGTGGTAGTTACAGTGAGTTGAGCATTAAAATAGAGAACCATTGTTTTGAACACTCTCACATCCTTTTGATTGGAATTCATACCATTACATTTGAGCGAGAGTTTCATCCTTGATGAGGAAAGGCGATTAGGATCATTCCTAGAGTTGGGAGAAGAGTCAAGGGTGTGGAGAATCAATTTTCAAAGAGCCGAAAGTCCTTTACAATGTGTCATGCAGGAATATTTATAGAAAGAGGAGTGACATTTCATCTACCTCGTGACTGTTGAGCTACCTATAGAAA
Organism: Pinus taeda; assembly: GCA_000404065.3. Taxonomy (NCBI): domain Eukaryota; kingdom Viridiplantae; phylum Streptophyta; class Pinopsida; order Pinales; family Pinaceae; genus Pinus; species Pinus taeda. Next base: position 91,228 of record APFE030293014.1, on the reverse strand, counting down.
ATAATACCTTACAGGATACTCAGGAAATTTTCTACAAATTCTTATGAATTTGAGTTACCTATGGGCAAAGGTATCTCACTTATTTTCAATGTGGTTGATTTGTATCCCTATCAAGATGGTGATGAAAGTGTATCTAAAATAAATGAAAGTTGTGGAGAATTTAGTGAACAAGGATGGATGAAGCAAATTCCTCTGAAAAAGGTTCTAGAAGCTGAAATAATTTTCAACACCAAAGTTTCAAAACACACCAAGGGGACGAGTATCTGCAATAAATAGTGAAGTGGAAAGGTCCCCCAGTTGAATATTCTACTTGGATGAATGTTTCAGCTCTACAGAAAGAAGGTTATTCTGTCGAAGACCTTATGGGTAGGAGCTCAAAAACTTTTCTTTCCTAGGAAGCCTGATGCATGTGCATTGATGGAGCACAAACTTAATGAAGACCGGAAAAATATTTCCAATATGATGGGATGGTCAGATGGCAATGCTGGGGGAAAGAGATATTTGTTTAGAAATTGTAAATATTTAATTGAAGAGTAGTTTTGACATTTTAATAAGTGGAGATATTTTATGTTGTAAATATTATTTTTGTTTCCTTATGTGTATAGAATATGGAACGATTCATAACTTATGACTATGGTTGTCCCATGTTGGATTTCTTTTTAAAGAGAACAGGTGCCTAAAATAAAGAGAGAGGGAGGATAAGAAAAGGCTTGTGGTTCTCTGTGAAATTATAGTTTTGTTGCATTTCATTGTACCTTCCTTCAATGTGAATAAGGAAGTGTTGTTTTATGTGGGAATGACATAGTTGAATAGCCAATGGGACTGTAAATTGATATGGTTTAAAATTGAATTGAAATCTAGTTTTTGAAGCAATTCATTGTCTTCTTATAAACTGTGGTTAATCGTAATTTTGTTCTTATGCATTGTTTATCTTTGGAAGTCAGTACTTATTCCATCAAATTACATTAATAATATTAGTGTTTAAGCCTTAATCATTGTGATTGTTCATACATTTTGTGTATTCCTATCAAAATGGTCACATAACTTGTAGAGGAACGTGCCACAATGTTTGAAAGTGGGAATGTGAGGCAGTTACAACAAGTTGAGCATTGAAACATAGCACCATTGTTTCGAACACTGTCACATCCTTTTGATTGGAATTCATACCATTACCTTTGAGCGAGAGTTTCATCCTTGATAAGGAAAGGCGATTAGGATCATTCCTAGAGTTGGGAGACGAGTCAAGGCCATGGAGAATCAATTTTACAGAGAGCCAAGTCATTTCACCTACTTGAAATTCACAAAACAAAGTTTTAAAGAGTGTTATGAAATCATTTCATGGTGCCTACATGTTTTTTTTAAGCACTACAAAATCATTTTGTAGCCTAGAACAAAAGGGATTTTTGTGTTTCATTTTGGTTCCTAAGTCTCCTTTTGGCCTGCCATTGTTATCACTATGTGTTTAATCTAGGAGTGTTGACATTGTTTTCATTTTTAGTCATGTATACCATTTTTTATCACATTGTTGTAGCCTATTACATGTAGAGGAGGAGCATGTTTAGTTTAGAGAATGTATGGTGATTGACTTGAATATGTTTTACCCCTTGTCATTGATGTCAAAGGGGGAGAGAGATTCAACTCAACTTCAATGATTAGATTTAGGAAGGAAGACAAGGGTTAGGTTGACACCAATGTCAAAGGGGGGAGCATGATGGAAATGTAGTGTTTCCATTTATGTCAACTAGTTCTTAACAATGTTCCAACTTTGTAATCATCATGTATATGTTATATATAGGTTCACTGTGTGGTCTCCATTAGAGGAAATTTTAGCCTAAAAGTGCCCATGAAATTTTCACATAATTTCCATGTCATAATATGTAAACCAATCAAAATCAATTAAATTTAAAAAGAGGTACATGTAAATATTTTGGAAGGAAAAGAAGAAAAACTGATTTTTTTAATTGTATTTTTGGCTTATCTTCTTATAGGTTTACTCAATTTGAAGTGTACATGGTCGTTAGATGTGGAATTAAATTCGACATCCATACACACTTTTTTAATGTATCTTCAATTTTTATCAATGTGGGTCTTCTCAAAAGTATGCATAATGGGTACTCGTTGGATGAAGAAATAAATTTGACATCCAACGGGTGTCTACACTTGAAATTTAAGTAAACCTATAAGGAGATAAACCTAAAATACAATAAATAAAAAAGTAGTTTTCTTCTTTTCCCTCCAAAATTCATAACTTTTTTATTATTATTTTAAATATTATTTTATCATTTTCCTTAGGAAGCCACTTTTATGCTGAAATTTCCTCTAATGCTAAGTTTGGAAGAGTGTCTCAAAATTGCATATCCATATCTTGAAGCTAAGCTACAAATTGATAGGTGAAGGTTTATGATGATGACCTGATACCTGCATAGGGAGATTGAACATGTTTGGAGGTTTTGTTATCATAATAAGAGACTTGACATGTGTGCTAAATGGTCCTACAGGCTTAGTAGGTGATAAAAGACTTGCGTGAACAAGTTATAAAAGTTTGGACTTGATTAGTTGTAAGAAAGGGGTTGAAATCAGGGTAACTTAGGTTTCCTGAAGACAACCTACATTAGTCACTCGTGTTTCCTTCATTATACCTACGTTACACCTCCTAGTAATGTTTTTCAAGAATGGAGGACTAGCGTTACCCTGCCCAGACTCAATTTCTAGATTTTATGCAGATCCTAGTGAATTTTAGAGTTTTATACATTGGTATTTCTTCATGGTAACTCGTATACTAGTCTTAGAAATTTAATTCCTATTCTATAAGGTGATTAAAGTTTAAATTTAAAGGAGAAATATTATCAATAAGAAAACACCTTCTTGCGGCAAGGTTGGATGGATTAAGAGAGTGACCCATTGAGAGGGTATTGAGTGAAGTGCATTGTGGATGTAGTTGCATATTGTATATTAGATGTAAATAAGAGTTTGTTGTGCATGCCCCAAAATTTGTTGTTTGCAGGTAGCAGTGTTCAAAGTGGAGAAGAAGTTGTAGAGGATTTTCTAATCTAGTGAGAGAACTAGCTATAGATATTTGTTGGTGTTCATATATCAAGTTTTTGTTGTAAAGATTGTTTCTTTGATGATTGGTGTCCTAGTTTGAAATATTCCAAAGGTGGCCCTAGAGATTTTTAGGGGTAGTGGCTCCTTGTTGGTGGTGACTAGCTAAATTGTTTTATGGGTGGTGCCTCCTTACTAGTGGTGGGCAGCTAAATTGTTTTAGGGGTAGTGGCCAAATAAACATATGTATAAGATATTTTGATTAATAGATGATTCAGAGTAGCGCAACATCAGTAGGGTGGTTTTTATCCCCTTGAGGGTTTCCACCAGAAATACTTGTGTCTATTTGTGCATGCATGTTTGGATGTTTTTCATGGATTTATTGTGTTGATTTTGTGATTCTTTCACATTCGAATATACTAATGTTATTGATGTATGCTGTTGTTTAGTAAACATACAAAAATAAGTAAAAATTGTATAAGGATTATCACTACTGATTCACCCACCTCTTAGTAGTGATCAACATTTATAACACAGACAATGAATTAAGACATCCAGTCGTGCCTCTACGCCATTCTTTGCAAGAAAAAGAAACAACCAACTACCCAAACCTTGATCAATCATGGGCTAGCCAAGTAAGTCAGTTATGCCGGCCCCGACCTCAGTCAATGTAGTTGGTTGATCTATGTATTTTCGAGTGGATTTTTTACCCTAATATTGACTAACTCAGTACAAGGAAGAAGCTCCTCCATCGCCCGATTGCGATCGTTGATTTTAGTGGAGGACTATGACGACAAAGAATTTGGTAAAAATAATTCACATACCTATGGTTGGGAGGAGGATGTGTTAAGAATATAACAAGTGCCTCATGCACTTTTTGACTAGGGTTGGGACCACGTAAGCATGTGGTTTGAGCCCACGATCTCCCCTGTTGCATCAAGCATCCCTGAGTAAATTCTAATAATGACGAGTTCAGAAAATGGGGGGTGTATCCACTCATTGGATAAGAAAATTAGTCCTGTGGTAAGAGCATAGTTCCATCCTTTAATAGAGGGGAATGAGCATCTTATGGGTTAGCTCTAGTTTGAGGGACTGTCACCAACACTATGCCAGTGGGGTTGATTGCATCGCATCTCATGTTGGATGAGTAGTTGTCTCTTAGAGGTTATGAAAACTGTAACATATTTTTTTATTACCCCTACTTTTGTAACATCAAATATAACTATGACTTCAATGTGTGGAAACTATAGTTGGTTGAACCTTTGTTTTAACAGTCATTAATTATTAATTAATTTAACTACATTTGTTAGAGGAAGGGACAACTTATAGATGTGAGTTATGAGGGGAATTTCTTATTTTACTTGCCTAACCTTAAAATCCATATACTGTTGAATTAAATGTCAGAACCACTCGCAACTAAGAAAATCCTTTTTACCTTAGAGGTTTTAATGTGATGTGATTGGGGTTGAACTAGAGTTTTCATATTTTATGACAATTAATTTATGAAGAGTAAAGATTGGAATGGGCAGTTCCCATTATCATCCTTCCCCCTTACGAATTGAAGAGAGCCAAGGTGACGTGAAGGGACACAAGAGACATTATACATATACACATAGTTGAAATGAATTCAAGGTTCACTTCACTTCTTAGATGAGAAGGAAGTTGCTCGAGAATTCACTATTTAAAGCTTCCTATGAAACTAGATTCCCCCCCCCCCTTCTAAATTTGGAGGTTGTATGACCTTGAGCCAGTGCCCTATGTCTTTGGGTGTTAACCACCTTGATAGTGATTGAGGCCACTGAAATCCTCGTGCCAACGTATATTGTTGGTGTGTAGTTTTGTAATTGAGTTAAACTACTTTGTTCTTATGATTAGGTTGATGAACTACTTAGTGCTTGCTAACTTGCTGATGAACCATCTTCATTTGGAATCAATCATTGGTTAAACCATTGGGTTCTTTTAGTTAGGTTGATGAATCATTTAATTCTTTCCAAGTTCTCGCTAACTCACACATGGACCACCTTCATATTGGAATCAATCCCTGGGTTAAATCACCAAGAGATTTTAGTTCGGATGATGAACCACTTAGCTCTTGTTAAGTGCTTATTAATTTCCTAATGAACTACTTTCATATTGGAATCAATCCTTGGGTTAAACCACTAGGTGCTTGAAGTTAGGCCAGCGAACCACTTAGTGCTTTCTAAGTGCTTGCTAACTAGCGAATGGACCACCTTCATAATGGAATCAATCTTTAGGTTAAGCAATTGGGTTCTTGTAGTTAGGTTGAAGAATAACTTAGCGTTTGCTAAGTTCTTTATAACTAATTGGTTAACCACCTTCATAGTGGGTTGAATCCTTAGAAACTAAACAAAACACTCCCCTTTTTAATTTGGGTGAAGCCGTGTGATGTTAAGCTCAAAGAGTAAGTGAGTCACTCTATTTCTTACTGTCAAAAGATTAGTTAACGAACCACCTAGAAAATGGGATTCATCTCTTGAGTGTTTGACAAAACTGTTGATGTGAATTTTCCCTTTGGAAGAATCCCCTTAGACTCTAGATCTAACTTGGGGTTGGTTAATTGAAAGAGGTATCACAATGTAGTTGGGCTATGGTTGGGTGGAGAGTGGAAGTCCCTCCTTCAATTGCCAACAATTTTAACTCACTCGAATAAGTATAATAATTTATGCATATATGGCGATTTTTGATATGTATGGTTATGTATGATTCATGAATGAATGCTTCAATCATTTAATATTCATGGTTTACTAACAATTTTACTTGTGTATGATGGTAATGAACATGGTAAATTTTAGGGGCGAATTTTAGGCCAAGGGCGAAATTTAAGGGGTTTTTCATTTTAGAGGGGTGAAATCTTTGTAAAACACTCTTTTCATATAGTAGCCAACATTTATATCTCTCTCTCTCTCTTCTCTCTCTCTCTCTATATATATATATATATATATTATTATATATTATAATATATATATATATATATAGCAAAAAAAAGGGAGGATAAACCATGCGAAGGCTCATTTGGCCTGATTCGCCCGGTTTGGGAGATTGTATTCCCTTAAAATTGCCAGATTTTCTGATTTGCACATCGTTTGGGAGATTGTATTCCATTAAAATCGCTAGATTTTCTGATTTGCAGTGTTAACTTCATTTGCAATTGCCCTGTTTTCGTTTTTCTGGTTTGGGAGGTTTGATTTGGTCCTAATCACCCAAAGTTTTTGGCTTTCAAATGGAGGGTAGTGGTGAATGACTCCATAGATTATTTTAGGGGCGAATGTTCGCCCTTTGGCGAAATGAAGGGGTTTTAAATTTTTAGTGGACGAATATTTTGTATCATAGTACATTTTTACAAATCACCTAAAATAGCCCACCTTATTTTAAGGGAGAGTGTAAAAAAGTTAAATTTAGCCCTTGAAATTAGGAGTTACAACCTTCCATTCGCCCAATTTCAAGAATAAGTTTTATTTAAGTGAATCCGTTCACCCATTTTCAAGAATAGGTTTTATTTAAGTAATTCCCATGGGCCAAATACCATATTTATACAAGAGGTATGGTAAATTAATAAAAATATAAATAAATGAGATCGTAAATAAATAAAACATTTTTTATATTTACTCCAAAAGTCACCTTATATACATGCAAGGGTGTAAACAAATAAAAATAAAAATAAAGTGGAGCTATGGTAAATAAATAAAAATATAAATAAACTAGACATATGGTAAATAAATAAAACCTCTTTTTATATTTAGTCCATAACCCTCATTCTATTTATGAAAGCATAAGAAAAAGGTTTTATTTAAGTGAATCCCATGGGGAAAATACCATATCTGTAAAAGAGGTATGGTAAATTAATAAAAATATAAATAAACGAGAGGTATGGTAAACAAATAAAACATTTTTTCATATTTACTCCTTAAGTCACCTTATATTTACGAACACTCAAAAAATGTGTTATATTTAGGTGAAACCTATGGGCAAAATACTATTGGACAAATACCATGGACTAGATTGTTATTAATACCATTTAAAAAAAGCATTATTAACCCTAATATTAGTATTAATAAAAATAAAAATGGCACATGGTATTGACCCATGGTATTCACCAAAATGGCACATGGTATTGACCCATGGTATTCACCTGCAATGTAGCCTATTTAAATGGGGAATTAAACCAACATAGATCCATCGTTACTCTGGATCTACTAACCCCCGAGAGGTATCAAATATAGTGATATGCAAACTAGCATAGAGTGAAAAAATATTTG